>JAEAOA010001129.1:87500-320000 GCA_016746295.1 Potamilus streckersoni
TGTTTGTAAGACTACAGAAAAGGCAATTTTATATTTGTTAATTTTAAATACATAGTGTTTACCTTTCAAATCTAAGACATCTTCCCCTCCCAGACCTTTCCCCCCAACTTTACCCCCTTCTCCCCAACATATCCTCCCCGGACATTTCCCCCCTGGACTTTTTCCTCCCATCTAATAGAACTTTCTCTTCCCCAGTCATTTACCCCATGATCTTAAAACAATTCATTTAATATGACATTTTGCCAATAAAATATACAAACCTATATTAAGTTATATTTAAAAAAGGTTTCTTGAAATAAATTTCAGTAGTAAGTGTCAAACAAAGTTAACATTTTCACATATTGAAAAAAAACGATTGTTGAAGTCTGTGACTATGTTTGCAATTCTCAAAGAACAGTCTTTGTACTTCTTCTTTGGTTGTTAAGATCCATGATTGTGTGTATGAGAGAAAGAGAGGAAGAGAGATAGAGAGGGAGGTCAGAAAAGTAGAAGTCTGTGACTGTTTGCAATTCTGGAAGAACAGTCTTTGTACAACTTTGATTGTTGAAGCAAATGTCCACGGAAGATCTGATTTAGGCTGACATTATTTAAGCTCTGTTCACAACAAAAATCAATTGAAAGATGGTTAATCCTTCTATTATCTTAAATATGCCAAATATGCACAATAAATAAAGGTTACACTCAAGCCTCTTCAACATACTTCAAAAAACTCCTGTTCTACAGGGAGTAAAAGAACATAACAAATGTTTGACAAATAAAAAATGCCTGTTATTTTATAATATTGCTTAAAATTTGGGTGTGAAATTATGTTCACAGTTCAAATGTGGTGTCAAGCTACCCTTAAGATCTGTGTGTGTGTGTGTGTGTGTGTGTGTGTGTGAGTGTGAGAGAGAGAGATCGAGCTCAGGAAAGTAGATATTTTACATTTAATAATGCATTTTTTTTCAGGTGACAAGTCTTATGTGTGCACTAACAGTGATGCGGGATTTGATTATACATCAAAGCTAAATGTTAATATATATAAATAAAGTTGTATAAAGATAATGGGGATGGGAATGACTGGGAAGGGAAAAGTCCAGGGAGGAAATGAGGAAAATTTTGGGGGAATGGGAAAGTCCATGGAAAAGATTTCCTGATACCTTACCTTTAACTATTTTTTGGTTTCGTATCACTGGTTGATATGAAACGTTCTACCATGTGTAAATAATGAAAGATATAAACCTTTTGTGTGGTGCTAAATAGCCTCATTGTGCTTGTGCGCCATAAAAATTCAACTAACCAACCAACCTTTTTCTGTAGATGTTAGGGGGCTTTTCAGGCTAAAAATGGGGATGGAGTGTGTCCCATCTTTTTTTTTTGTATTTGTACCTCTTGAGAAGCTCATTTAAATTTAAATTACTTTGTTACTGGAACAGTTAATGACATAAATATGTTACTAGAAAGGAGAAAATAGGGCGATATACCATTTCAGTTTTGAACCACTAAGACAGACCTTATTATTTTTCCATAAGACCTACAAAAATGACACTTAAAATATGGACTTGTGGCATAAAAGCAAAATTTTTGGAAAAATTATTTCCAAAATGTTGGTTCAAATGTGTTTGATTTGGATTCAGTTTCATATTTAAATTAGTTACGGAATGAGACTAACATGTTACAGACAAAACAGAAATTAAGATTCCTAAAAAGTATTAATAATCAACACAAAATAAAAAGGAGTATTCATATTCTTTTGAATAGAAGCAGGAAGGGACACAATTACGTTTATTTGGCGTCACATGTCAATTTGAGTATGTCTTGTGGTGGGAAATATGATAGCCTTTGTCATGTGAAATGGAAAAAACTCCAAGACTTGTGTTAAGTTGGGAAATAACACAAGCCATTAAGCTGCATAAGGTTTGGAATTGGTTGTGCAACTGTCCTAATGGTAAATAAGATCTGCATGTACTTTACAAAATTTTCAGTTGAATGTAATATTTACCTTTGCTGCATGTTTTGAATATTTACCTTTGCTGCATGTTTTGAATACCAAACATTTAAATATATTTTTCAGTACAAAAGCAGTTTTATTATATTTTGCTACACTTTACTGAAAACTGGTCAAACTATGGGAAAAATTAACCTGCCTTACTGAGACAGCTTCATCAGGGTGGATAAGCCATCCAATTGCCTGGAAAATAACTTTTGAGAGTGATGATTCAAGAAAGATAACTAAAAAAAAAAATCATGGATTGCAAATTGGGCCAAATAGTTGTAAAGCCTATGCAAAAACAAATATAAATCATACAAACGATTACAGATTGCTTTCCTTTGAAGTCCTGCTGACTGCAGTATGAGAAATGACCACTGTGTAATATCCAGATATAACTAAGTGTCTTACCAAATTTGTAAATGTTTGAAGCACTAATTTGACATTTAGTGGTTGAATTTAGTTGGCCTGGAGTTGAGTACCCTTTACACTGTGTCCCTATAATCCAGATTGGGGGGACATGCAACATTTTAATGGATTTTAATGGGACAAAGGAAGATATTGGTACATAATATAATTGTAAGGCAAAAAAAAATCTTATTTGATTTGACAGCTGCACCACCTGAACTTTGTTTTCTGCACAATAGTATCTTTTTTTGCCATGGACACTTACATTACTCTAATTAATGTTTTATCAAGTGTTAAAATAACTAGTGAAACATAAATATGTTTTGAATATCTGTATGAACAGAAATGGGATGGACTAAGAAATTTTCTGTTTAAGATCTTGCTCTGATTCAGCTTTAGTATTTACGTCGTACCTACGTCAATATTTATTATAATTGCATTTTTCTCTGAATTATGTCTTCTAAATTCTATATTTTTCAAATTAGGAACATTGTCAGATTGTGCAGATGCCTAGATTTAGTTCCATTTGTCATTAATTTATCAATAAAATACACAGCATCTTTCCTGTCTTAGATGTGCCTTTCACTTTTCAAAATATGTTACATTGGTTGTAGATAGTCTTTACATACATATTTGGGAGACTGCTGCATATCTGTAATGTTTGGTTTATGTATGTTGTTTTAAAATGGATGTCATTTGGCATCTTGCAGCTTTTACCATCTTTATCAACTTTGCTATCAGCAAATAAAGATGTGAACTAAAGAAATGTAGCAGGCATATTTTTTTTTTTGTTGTCCTATTAAAAAAGTGTGCACAGGACTGAGAATTGGAATGTAGGGCAGTAAGTTGCAGAAAACCCAAGATCTGATTCTCAAAGTGCAACACTGATCAGGTGATGTATATAACTTGTGACAGAATTATTCATAAAGAGCATCTCCTGATAAGATGGCTCTTCTTTCATCATTAATTTCATGACCATACTCTTGATAAAATTGAATAGTTGATTAGATGCCTTGAAACTTTCCATCTTGTAGTATTTCCAGAATAACTCACTTGTCCTATTTATTTTAACTTGTTTGGGCAGTAGTTTTAAAATTTCTTTTTTACCCATGACCTCAGTGTAAGACTCATTGCATGCAGTCATTTTAATAGCAGACAATTTAAAAATAATAAATTTCTTTATTGTACAATTTGTATACATGAAATTACAAGCTGTCATGTTGATCTGCATATCATAGCCATCCTTGGTAGATTAATATTAAAATATTGTTGGTCAAACAATATACAAATTGGATAACTATGTTTTGCAACAACCAGTTGGTGTTGATGTTACAGTATGAACATAGCATCTTGGTCTCTGAATTGTTGGATATATAGTCTTTTTAACTAGAGACAAGCAGCTGGTTAATGATGGTCACAAATTTACACACACATAAATTAATTAAACTTGATCAATGTGTTAAAAAATGTATGTTTTAAATCATTACCCCCACAATTGTAATATTTATAGATTACTTTCTCTTTAGTTTATATATGTGCATGCATATATTAATCCAAAATATACATAAAACATTTTTTTATGCAGGATTTACTATGGTACTTTAATAGGAATCCTGAAAACCTCCCACTAGTGTTTTGATTTATTAACGTAATTAATATTAATCAGACTTGACTGGAATATTAATATATATATATATATATATATATATATATATATATATATATATATATATATATATATATATATATATATATATATATATATATATATATTAATAAACTTTAACCCCATGAAGTTTACACAGATAAATTATGTAAGCAAGTGGTGTGAATATTTTGTTGAATACTTAATTTTGAAATGATAATAAGCAGTCAGATTCTTTGTTTTTTTGATGATGTGGCAACTGTTAGTCATTCCAACCAGAAATGACCTGCTTAAAAGTTGGCTCCATGCTACATTTATTGTATGAAGAAAGCAATTACAAAAGTAATGAATATGTTCCTGAAGAGATATAAGGGAGTAAAGGTTTCAGACATATTTTCTCTCACATGCAAATAAGAAATCTTGCAGTTTTGCTAACCTTTTCTTGTCTAGGTCTGGTGTCTTAATCCAGTTGTCTCAGTTATGGTGTTCATGTGCTAGGAACCACTTTTCAAAAGAAAAACCTCTTGACAGAGTTGTTATAAAATCAAAGAATAACAACAACAAAAATTCACCCATAAAAGCAACTTAAGGTCTGTCCAACTTTGATAAAACACCATGCAAAACATCAGGTGAGAAATATAAACTGTTGGTATTTATATCAAGACCAGGAAATTCCAGTCTCAGGTTTACATTGCAATCCCTGGACTGGGATTTCCTTGTCTCAGTGCAAATGCCAAGAAAGACTCTCAACAACATATGCACCCAAATGATAATTTGCTGTACACACATGCTTGTGTGTGGGTGAGGAAATATGTATTTTTCAGAACTATGTACATCAGCTATTCTTTACAAAAGATATGCAGCTTAAGCAGGGGTAGTCAAGAGTTTGCATTTATTAAAAATTACAGCTATACTATCAAGAAGTGGGGTGGGGACATGATTCTTCTGACATGGCTTCCATATATAGATGGGCAAATGTGGTAAATAAGATGTAATTTGCAAGGCATAGACTTATTATCCCATTTTGCTGATGGTGATAAATTAAATGACAAAATCTTTGCCATATTATATCATTGTCATTTTTAGCCCAGAACTAAATATGTAACAGTGTTGACCATATGAATAATATTAGAATTTTTCATCAGCTGCTGTTGAAATCATCTGGAGTCTTCCTGTTGTGTGTGTGTCAAGGATTTAACCCACATTTGTAAAAATTACCTCTTCTAATTACAAGTTATATTTCCTACAAGTGAAGAGCTCCTTATAGCAACTTGTCAATAATGTTTATCCTGTTCCCAGCCACAAACATTTATATTTTTGCTTGGAATTTTCGAACACTTTTTATTTTTAATCCTTGTACAGTTACCAGTTACAGTTACTTGTAAACTTCACCAGGAAGTTTTCAGGCTGCTTAAGATAAATGAATATTGCACAAATATATTTATTTATAAAACTGTTATAAATTGCATCATTAACATAGTAATTTTTTACAGGACTGCTCCAGTGGCCTAGCGGTAGAGTGTCTGATTCAGATGCATAAGTTGCTGGTTCGAACCCCAGCCAAGTCATACCAATAACTTTTAAAAATGGTACTAACAGCTGCCTCTTATGGCGCTTAGCATTAAGAGGTTAGTGTTAGGACTGGTCGGCCTGGTGTCAGGATAATGTGACTGGGTGGGACATAATGCTACATGTCTGCAGCATGATGTTCCAATGCTTAACATCTCTATAAACTATTACACTGCTGACATCATATCAATATGACTGAAAAATTGTTAGTGCCACATAAAAGAAAATCTAAAACACTCACCCCCCCATCTTCACTAGTTTTGGTTCCTATAGAGCCAGTGATACAAACCCTTGACATGTATAGAACAAATATCCATGCAAATATCCAAGCCAGTCAAAGTGATTTAGTTAAACCCATCAGTTTGTTTATCTCATCCAATTGAAAACCATTGTTTATTATTTTTCTTCTGGCTTTTCAGAATAACAATATGGTTGGTTGTGTGGAAAAGTTGCATGTATGAAAGTGGTATCATTGGTCACAATTAACTCCTCTTGAACATAAATTTAACTGCAAAATTAAACGACAATACTTTTACATAGGAATTTTTGCCATGCATGCCATGGGTTCATTTAGAGGTGGTCGTTTTAACTATGAAAGATTGCTGATAGTCTCCTGTTGAATATTTGGGTCAACTAGCCATAAGCTCAAACAAACTTTAGGTATGATCCTGCATCACTTATATGTGTTTATTTGCCAACAGTTACTTGTTACCACTCTAGAGGTCATATTGTTTTGTCTCTTGGGGAGGGGATGTAAGACAGCAAGAATGAGTGAGGTCAGGTTGTTTGGGTTTGTTTTGGGAGAAAAATGCAAGACATAGAAAATAATTTATGCATTGAATGTGTGGAAGTATTTTGCAAGCCCATAGGGCCAAATCCTTAAAGTTTTTGATGAAACCTTTTGCTCTTATTGTGTAGGGAGATGGGTTGAATCCAGCTCTGCAGTAATCAGTTCATTTTTATTTATTTGAGTAGAATCTGTGGAACATTTGCTGTGATGTATGTGTCTTCTTTTTACTTTCTGTACCTAATTTGCAACCCAGAATGAACTTGGTGTGCTTATTTGCTTGTATTCTGAGATCAATGCACTGCTCAATGATTTTATGTCCAAATTGTTTAATGATAATTTTGATGAAAATGAACAAAATCCATTAAGCTATCTCTTCCATTTATACTGTTTGTTACTCTCAGACTATCTATTTTCAATCATTCAACTAGTACCATATATGGCTAACTCGGAAAGCATCTGGATATAATTGTGCTGAGTATTACCTCTAATAGTTCTTGGCAGAGAGGTTAAGAATAAACCTGGCATGTTGCTGAATTATATTAGTCTCAATGAAAATATTAAATGAATTCAAGGAATTCAAGGAATGTATTGAGGTAGCTTCCAAACCTGTTTTACTAACTAAATGAGCATGTGCTTCCAGTCACATGATACTACCATGATGTAGTGCTATTTGTCATCTCTAAAGCTGAGCTATGTTAAGCAGTAGATAGGGAATGATGGATAACTAATTTCTTTACCCCAATATCACAATTACTGAAAGCAATATGACAGTAGTGAACAAGATGTAAAACCACAATAGTCTAAATGAAAGTCAAATATAAAGTGAGACTTCTGATTAAAAAAATTGGATTCCAAAATTGGTGGACCACAGATGAAAAACATCATAATGCTAAGAAGCACTTAAAAGCTGAAACTTCTCACAGAATGAAAACAATAATGTTGGAGGGAAATGAAATTTTAAATTTTCCAACTCTGTATGGTCAAATATATACAAAAGGAAATTAGTACAGTACATTTTTATTATTGTTTTGCTTTTCATGGTACTAATGTTTTATAATAAGGTGGACCCATATTGATTACACACCATTGACTGACATATTCACATTTTTAAAAAAATGCAATCTGTAGGCTATTATTTTCAAGTATTATTTGTATGTAATTTGGATTTTTAGTATAGCTTTAAATTTTTCAGTCATATCACTATATCTGCAGTGAAGCAGATTATAGTGATGTCTAGCACTGAGGCATCATGCCACAGATATGTAGCATGATGTCCCACCCAGTCACATCCTGACACCAGGCCAACCAGTCCTAACACTAACCTCTTAATGCCGAATGCCAAGCAAGGCAGCTACTAGAACCATATCTATAAGCCTTTGGTGTGACTCAACCATGGTTCAGACTTGCAACCTCTGGCATCTGAGGTAGCTCTAACCACTTAGGCCACCGGAGAAGTCTTAATTCTCAACTGATTTTGATTCAACTTGAATAAGAGGTCATATATAGAAGTCAGATTCTAAACTGATTTTGATCTAATGTGAATATAAGACCATATAATCCATCCTGCAGTTATTTCAATGGATAAGATTCAGTAATATTAATGAAGTCATCATGTGTTTGGTTGGCTGAACATGATGTTTCTATATAGACCATATTTCTTAAAGTTTTGATCAGACTAGGCTAATAAACTTGTATCATAGTATCCAATGAGTTTTATTTTTTTTATGAGAGTTTAAATATTAATAATGTGATCAGGTGTCTTACTGGATGAGTTTTTCAATAATCAAACTTGGTAAATTGGTGTATATAGATGTAGGATGAGTTTCTCACCAATCAACCTTTGTAAATAGGCTTATATAGATGTAGGATGAGTTTCTCACCAATCAACTTGGTAAATTGGTGTATATAGATGTAGGATGAGTTTCTCACCAATCAAACTTTGTAAATTGGCTTATATAAATGTATGATGTGTTTCTCACCAATCAAACTTGGTAAATTGGTGTATATAGATGTAGGATGAGTTTCTCACCAATCAACCTTTGTAAATTGGCCTTTATAGATGTAGGATGAGTTTCTCACCAATCAAACTTGGTAAATTGGTGTATATAGATGTAGGATGAGTTTCTCACCAATCAAACTTGGTAAATTGGCTTTTATAGATGTAGGATGAGTTTCTCACCAATCAAACTTGGTAAATTGGTGTATATAGATGTAGGATGAGTTTCTCACCAATCAAACTTGGTAAATTGGTGTATATAGATGTAGGATGAGTTTCTCACCAATCAAACTTGGTAAATTGGCTTATATGGATGTAGGATGAATTTCTCACCAATTAAACTTGGTAAATTGGTGTATATAGATGTAGGATGAATTTCTCACCAATCAAACTTGGTAAATTGGCTTATATAGATGTATGATGAGTTTTATAATAAGCAAGACATGTGTTTAGTAATGAGGTAATCTTGCATCTTATTGACTGAGCTTGTTTTATTTCTTGAGACTACTTTAGAAGGATTTTTGTCAAACATGGTAAATAGACCTGTGTCATCATGATTGCAATTATGCAAGATTATGCATATTAATAAGGTGATATTGCATCTGATTAACGGAGATTGTCAATGCTCTTAGTAATTTTGTTGTAGATCAGATTTTGATCAGATAAATTGATCAGTGTTTTGTCTTGAAGATTTGGGGCAAATAAAACTATGTCATCTTCTTTAATGGTATCTTGAATTTAATTGGCCAAGCAATTCTCTTCTTAGAAACTGTATTTCATACTTTATATTACTTTTCTGGGATGCCACTCTATCGACAGGATTGTTCTGATGTGCTGCTGTTGTTGTTGTATGTTTTTTTTTTGGTACATGATTGACTTGAACCCACATAGATTGATAGTTAAAAGCTAGCACTTTGGACAATTTATCCACCTGGGACACCAGGTTGTACTGTCACATGCATCCAGACACACAAACACACACATACATATTTGAAGTTGGTAAATGGATTTAGATAGGAACACTTATTAACGAGGTTTAGGCATGTTAATTTTGCTCTTTAGATGTGAATTAACTGTGCAAAATTGACATAAAAAAAACAAAACGGTGTTACATCTTGAGTGTGGATTTCTTGGCTTACCTTTGTTTTTGAGCTTTAATAATCATAGAATAGAAAGGCTTTTGAGATTGTATGTCGTTCATTGCCCGTAGCACAAATTTGTTATCACTACTTTTAAACTACTTGGTGGATTGCTCTGAAACATTACACACTCGTTCATTCCAAGGTTTAGTTGCTCAAAAAATGGTGCTGTTCAGATGTCCAGTATAGAATTTACAGCAGCCATCTTGAAAATCTAACCACAACTGGTCCTAAATGGAAATGGTGCCAATCTGATGTCCAGTATGGAATTCACCAGAGGAGACAACTTAAAAATCTTGTTTTTGTTACTCCTCCTGATGGAAAGTCATAGCATCGTGGGGTTATATTCAGAAGACTTTTTATGCTAATTGAAAATGATGCTAATTTGACAGCCATCATTCACATCATGATGGCTGTCTTGAAATTCTTTTTATTGTTGTCATTCCTCCAAAATGGAATGTCATATTAACATGGTCTTTCAGCAGAAGACAAATCATGATATCTAATTACTCCAGTATGAAAATGGTGCAGATTTGGTCTCAAATATGACTGCCACGATGAAATTTTTGTCCCTATTTCTCTTGATTGATGGTCATATCCATATGGGCTTTTTTACCAAACATCTTATAATGTTGTGTATATATAGTTTGTCCTCGATGTTGATGTTGCTGATCATTACATTCAATGTGGATACCACCATGACTATGCTATCCTTTTTAGGAAATATTTTAATCAACTATTGCTCTGCAATTTTAATATTACTTGTCACAAAAATTATCAACTTATGGTTTCCCTGTGGTGTAATGCCTTGAGGGTTTGTGGTAATTGATTAAAAATGACTGAAAACAGAACCAGTCTGTTGGCAAATAATACCCTAGAGGGATATGTGCAGTTCATGAATATATGCCACTTGAGGGCTTGATAGGACTTCTGTTGCAATAACATAAACATCCATGGAGCAAAATGGTCATGCAGATGACTGAAGGTTATATGATGAACTTGAACATTTTTCAGTACATCTTATATTAACCTTTAGAACAATTACCAAATTACATTCAAGACAATTAAAGTGTGAAATTGGGAAGCTGATTCATTATGAAAAGTGAACTTTCTGAAGATTGTTATGCTACAAAAGATTTCATTTACTGTGTGAACTTTTTATTGCAGTTAAAGAAAACTTCAAACTGTATGATCTCAAGAGGTGTGTTTCATTGTTTCTTTTAAAAGTGTGGTATCTTTTTTGAAATTGTGCAATTTCACATATTTGGTGCCAGGTTGTCCCCTGGCAGAATCCAATGTACCACACTTTATAAAGGTTGGGAGACAGGTTACACAGGTTACATTGCTCCACCTAAGCCAACTTTTTGGGTAACAACAGTCATCTATTTAGTTATGTAATCATATTGAGTGATATCAGACCAACTTTGACCTCTTGCCAATTTTTCTCAATTTTAAAAAATAAAGTGTTGAATATGGTCAGAATTGAACACATAATTTATACTGTTTAAAAAAAAGATACAGTACTCAGTTGACTTGAATTATAGAAATGTGTGTAATTATGAAAAAAGAAATATTTTTCCTCATTGTCACAGAATAGGTCTTCATTGAGGAAAGGAGTCATTAAAATTTCTGACCTAGTTTTAATTCAAGCTTCAAGCTTGTGTTGCTTCTGTTGGAAGAGTTTGCAACTTTTTGCACTTGCCTAAAAAAAAAATGACTAAATTTGAATCACAGACACTTGCAATGACCATTTTGTATCCATTTATATCCTTCTGTTATGCAGTGAGCTTAGATTTCTTTTTCTTTTCCAGACATTTGAACCATTGCTTCCTCTACCAGAAATAGGTAAGTCCTCCAAATTACTGTCAATGTATTATTTTTTATGGAGTAGGCTGTGTTCACAAGTACAGTGGGGTCCTTTTTTAACCACTAAAATGTCAAAAGGAGTGATGTAGAAAAGAAATCCTTTACTATGTTTGAGATTTTCACTTGTCATTTAAACCATATTAAAATGAAGGCCATGGAAACATTTTTTTATTGCAACAAACTGATAAATTTTTTCCATCTTTTACATTGATAATTTCATACACATGTCATCACTGGCATTCAACCAGTCAAACAGCACTCTGACTTATTTTTGAGGTAATTGACTCTAGTTTTCATCCTTTTAGACCCATATCTTTGATAATGAAGAAAATCTTATTGTCTGCTATTTTTGTTTTAAAACTAAATATCAATAACATATAACATTGTTGAAATGTGTTCCCAAGATTTTCCTGGATTCATTTTGAGAAAAATTTCATGATGACAAAATTAGATTCTTGTAAGGCAAGATGAAGGATAAGACCAGAGTACACCAGTAGCAAGCAATAGAAATTACCATATTAAATGTATTTTTTGGATGGCAAAAAAATATTTTTTTGTTGTCCGAATACACATTAAATTCTTGAATTAGGTGTCCGAAAACAACAGAGAAAACAAATTTTTGTCCCTCTACACCACCATGTCTGTAACAAAGTTACAGTTAGCTCACATGACTATGTGCTGCCGTGAAGTAAAATAAGTATTTTATCTAACACTATATAAAGGATAATGAATGAAAAACAGGCATTACTTGCCTATTTTGTGTATTTGATACATGTCCATCCACCAGAAAACGTAGCCATACATGTATTTGAGCCAATGTTGAGTTCGTATTTTCCAAAATAACCTAACCTACATATTAGTAATGGGGCAATCCAGTTTAAACCTCTACTAGCCTAATCAATAAAATCTATCTTACAAACGCATGCAAGCTTTATGTGTGTGTAATTAAGATACTAATATAAACTAAATTTTACAAAAATTGGAATTATAATTCTGAATATATTTATGACAGAAACATTTACCATTTAATATCGGTACATGTACAAGTGCTAATCTTAGAGCACCAAGGATGAGAGGCTCCATAAATGGTGAGTGTTGTAAGCACGCCTAGGTAGAAAATAAAAGCAAGTTGCAATCTACTAGTTGTTAATGTTGTTTTTTTTGTAAAATAAGGGTGATCTGTTTGTTGTAGTTTTCTCTCTTCTTTTTGCTTCCCACATGGCCAGGGGAAAATTAAAATGAGTTAAGCCTGTCAACTTGAAACAATTGACTGCTCCTCGAAAATTGTTTTTTGGTGTTAGAAATTTCAGGGTGTGTAGGTGATAATTGTTCCTACAATAATTTGTGAGATTTCTTTGACAGGTGTGTTGGAAATAAAGGGCAGCCATTTGGATTTTATTAAGAGTACAGGATGTACCAAACATGTTGAACCCACAATCAATATTTATCTCTATGTTTAATAATATAAAGCAGGGATCATGGTTTCTAATCAACACAATAACTGTGCATGAAGTGGTTTATTGTGTAACGATGTCTACAATGACAACCAATCAATGTGGAAGTTCCTGATCACATTAAATAATTGCTGACCAAATGAAGCAAACTTTGTATTAGTTAAATTAACGGCAAACACAATGAGAATTTTACATTAAAACAAAGCAGAAAGATTGTGTCCAAAAACATAAATTTTAGAAAAATTTTAGTGGAGCAACATCTGAAAAATTAGATTTTTATTTAATTATTTTATTTGTCCCCCCCAATGGTATCCAGAAACCATGTCCGAAAACATGCAGTAAATACGGGGGTATCAATATACAGTTATGCTGTGAACAGTGACATATGAGTACCCAATGTATAGTGATATATTGTTTTCGGGGAATTTTTTGATGACAGATTTTCATTAGTGTTGGAAGAGGATGTATGTATACATACCAAGAAAAAAAAATCAAACTATTGCAATAATCTGGTATATTTATTTTTCAAATTACTTTTGCATGAGTTACATTGTACATACAATTTATACTCTCCCTTGCAAGACCTTTCATTATTTTTTCTATGAAATAATTTCCCATGGCTCACATTGCTATGTAATATACTAATTTAAATGTGAATGGTCTCCCAGTGCTTCCACAGAAATTATTGCTAGACTGAAGTTTATGAATAATTGGTCCAATACAAGTGAGGTTTGAGGGTATTAGGCCAAACCAAAACCTGTCAAGGTCTTCTATTCATTTTTCTAACATTGGAATTGAACACTGTGGCAAATGTAAAAACTCCATTAATGGCCAGTGATTTCAGCTGTTTTCATCAGCACTCAGAGGTGAAAGGCAGAAAAAAATGCAGTATACTAGGTTCTAACTTTCACTAGGGTTTCACATCCATCCAGGTCACTGCCTTTGTGTGTCCTTGGAAAGATTCTTAGCTCCCATTTCCTGTACAAGTTTGTGTACATTTCATGTACAAGTTTGTATACATTTCATGTACAAGTTTGTATACATTTCTTGGTTGCTACAAGCAACAACTCTGAAGACTCCAATGCACATTAATACATTAGAAATGAAGGACCCTCCTTCCATATGCCATGAACTGAATTAAAGATCACTTTGCAAAATCATATAAATGGATGCTATGAAAAGAAATAATTTCATGGTGCACATCTTTCTTCAAGCATGATCCCTTCACTTGCACATTCCTTCTTCCACACAGTATGCACTTTACTAATATCAACTGCCTACAATTGACTATTCCCTCAATGAACAAGTATGCAACAGGTAAGGTTGATGTTGTTGTAGGGTTGAATGCCATTTTTTCATGACAGCCAGTTTAAATTGTGGAGGAAGAATCCTAGAAACCCCTGGAAAGAACATCCGACCCACAAGAAGCTACTGGCAAGCTACCCCTGGAAAGAACCTCTGACCCACAAGAAGCTACTGGCAAGCTTTCTCACACACCATCTTTGGCCAAACTGGAGACTCAAACCACAGGGGTGAGATGGCAGTGATCCATAACACTTTGCTTTAGACCACTTTGCCACTCTTGGCACATTGGCAGGGAAAGTTAATTTTAGGCATAAGTGTTTTTATGATTAATAAATGGGTCTTCACAGTGAACCCCATGACATTTGACATTATAGTTGGATTCAGACATAGAGTAGGTTTTATATGCCTTCTATACTCACTTGCAAGTTGAGCTCAGCTGCAAACTTCATAGACCTTACTGTGCTCACAGATATGGATCTTTGCAATATGTTAGTTGAAGGAAAAACATGGCCACAGATTTAATGGCAAATTATCCAACTGCAGAACTGGACTTCTTTTGAGTAGGGGTAATTTTGAACATAATTGATAGGTATAGTAAGGTATCTGACTTCACTGAATTGTAGTCCAAATCCATACCTGGATGGAATTATATACTGACCTCATGGCCATTGACTCTACTTGCTTGCTTGTCAGGGAAAGCCTTGTAAACTACAGTTGCCTCTGGCATTAAATTAACCTATTTGTATTTTGGTGTGTAAAACACCAAAACCAAATCAAATAAATCCTTACTTGCATACCTGGATTTTTCACATATTTAACAGACAGATGGAATAATTGAAGATTTGTCTTCCTTACAAGTTTCACAGATCTGGAGTAATTGAAGGTTAGATGCACTTAGATCAGGTCCAATTTTCAATGAAATTGTCCAATTTTCTCCTCAGATTGAAATTATAAAATATCTTGCTGCTTGATTAGGAGTATTGAATATATTTCTGAATATTTAGCAGATGAAAAGGATTACAGTCATGATTTAAATTCTCAGAAAAAAAGTCTTATTTTAACTTGAAAGATCATTTGAGAACTTCATCAGTTTGAGGAATAACTCCGTTCATGTTCTTGTCATGAGAGTATCATAAATATAGTACAGTGGTTCTGAGACTTTCTTTTTTTTTGCAGACCACTTCAACATTGCTGAGTCTCTGCTAATCACTTAATGATTGTTGAGAGTGGTGAACAGCTTAATGATCTTTCCTAATGTTGATTGTTCTGTTGGCTAACAAATGTAAAGTACTTTGCCTAAAAGTGCTACATAATAATTAACTTTTTTTAAAATTTGGTTAATAAAAGCACACAGATCCTATTGTAATTATTTTAATATCAGTAGTCTTTCCTGCCTAATGTAATGGATGAGCTTGTCTTATTGTTGTTTTTCTCACAAGGTTCATGTTTTTGTTGTTGCACAGCTTTTCTGCAGACTACCTGAATGGAGATCATTGTCCACCAGTGGTCAACATATACCTGTACCACAGTTTGAGAACCTCTGATATAACTTGAATATGACCAGTTGAAGTGGGGCTCAGGGTGGCTGAGTGGTCCCCAACCTTTTTATCACCATGAACTGGTCAACGTTTTGATAATTTTACCGAGGCCCGCTGAGGTAGTGGGGGATGTTGATTGTTTATATTTTAAATTGTTTTGATTTAATAATTTTAATTTAATTGTGTTTAAACATGCCTTCAAAATAAAATACAGTTACACCAAAAAATGAATATAAAGTGATTGAACATTTTAACTCACTAGAACGCTAAAAATCAATGAGAACCCTGAACTTTTTTCTTTGCAACGAGATGGTTCCATTTGGGGGTAACAGGAGACAATGTGTGTTGCTTATATCCAGTTTATTTCATTGTTTTATTTTGGTTGTTGTCACTGCAGAAAACCTGCTTCACACAGATAGGATGTCGGAAATGGCAATAGGGATTGAAGTTCTGTGGTGGCAGTCTCAGGGTATTTCTGCCATGACTTTAATCCAGAACGCCTGCAGAATTGTTGTCTCGCCTGCAGAATTGTTGTCTCGAACGTAATTTTAAGGCCACCGTCATTTGCAATCTTCAGCAGTTGATCTTCTTCTTTTCTGAGAGAAATCTTTGGCTCTAGTAATTCAAATACTCTGGTTAGTGATTTTCCTCTGGATAACCATCTTATTTTGTATAAGAAAGGCATCTGTGCTCTGCATCCATCTCCTCACAAAGCTGCTGAAACATGTGCAATTTAAGGACATGTGCTTTGATGTGGTTAATAACTTTTAACAACATCAATCAATATGCTGTTAAATTCTGGTGACATTTTTCGGCTTGCCAGCATTTCCCTGTGAATGATACAATGTGTAGATTCATTCTAATGTGCAACTTCTTTAATCCCAGCAGCAAACCTGACAGTCTTCTGGTCATAGCATCAGCTCCGTCTGTGCATGTGCACAAAAGAACCATTTTAGTTGTCCTGATATAACCATCCAGTGACATGAACAGTTCTGCTCCTGTGGTGTTGGTTGGCAAAGATAGAACACATAACAAATCCTGATATAGATATTGCATATAAACAGGTATTATTGACTTGTTGTCATATCTGTAGATTGTCAACCTGGAGTGTCAACCTGGAGTGAGTACCACTGTGATGTATTAATCCTCTCCAACAACTGTGTCTCAATGTCTTCGGCAAATTTCCTCAATGCAGGTGATCATCAAAGTGCTAACTGACAAAGGCACATGAGCTATCTTTTCCACAGCAGCCACTCCTAGTAGTTGATGGCAAATTTTAGTGCAAAGCAAGATCAATTATTCACCGATAGTGAATGACTTTTTAGCCACCAAATATGATGCACTCAGTGCATTCTCCTGTATTGATGTGGTGGCCCTCAAACATTTATTCTGTCCTTCGTGTTCCTGTTTTTTTTTTCTTCTTGCAAAATAAACCAGTGGCTTGTCTTTTAATACAAGGTGTTTGGCATTCCAGTGGCAAAGTAGTTTTGAAGGTTTCATTGCATCATTAGAGAGCTGGTCACCGCAAACTATGCAGAGCTGCAGAGCGGAATTTGTGTGTGGGATTCACCTGTCCTGATAAATCCATATTTCAAGTAGGACTCATGGTATAGTCTGTTAACAGTTTTATGTTTCTTTGATGTTGAAGGCTCTTTTTCTGTTTCTTCACTGGGCATTTTTTTCCCAACGTCTGTTTCATACTCATATTTGCTAATTTGTGGGTTAAATTTGAGCAAACACAATATACAAGTACACCAAGCTTTCTTAAACAAGTACCAGTGAACAGAGAGGAGTGATACAAACCTTCTCTCCATCAAAGCTGCTCATTTCCAGACATGACCTAAAATCGACCCATATCATGATATTTTGCTCATGCACAGTATTGGTGCTGCTTTAGGTGACATATCTTAGCTCCTGGTTAACCTCTTGTCCATGGCAAGTTGCACAAACCCGAGAGAAATACAACACAGTAAATAAAATGGAAATAATTTAATGTTCCTTGGGCGGCCCAGTACCATTTGATCCACGGCCCGGTACCAGTCTGTGGTCCAGGGGTTGGGGACCACTGGTCTAAGGTGCTTGCCTTTACAGAACATTGACATCTTGCCTATATGCTTGCAGTTAGTCATGGCCGCAGCCAATATGTGCATGTGGGCATTTTTGCCAGTGGCTTCCAGTTGCTTCTTCCTCCACCAGATAGACTGGTTGCCATGTACAGTGTTATATCTTTTATCATGTGCTGAAAAAAACCCAATTAAAACCCTTCGAAATTTCTGACTCCAACTGCAAACTGCACAGACCCAGTTCTGCCATCACATAATGTGCTGGCCGCTCTAGGTCTATGCAGTTTGGAGAAATCAATATTATAAACATCATAGATCCTGATCTGCCAGTGCTTACGCAATGGCAGATCAGTGTATGATAGTTTGCAGCTGGATTCAACTTGTAATTGAAAATATACAGCAATGAAAAATTAGTCTGAGCAAAGATTTTTGGCAAATTTAAGGTTCTGCAGGGAAGATTTACTTGATCATAACACACAATGCATTTCATAGGCATTTGTAAGCTAGGTATACAATACAGTTTATGTACATACATATGTACATGAATACAGTAAAACCTGTTCACATCAGGTTGGGGGTGCAAAAAATTTGTTGACATAACCCGGTCTTGAGATATCAGGGTTTAGTTGATAAATCTACTGCAGAACAATGATTATACATCTGAAATACTTAAAAATGAGTTTTATTTCTACAAACAAATGGCATTTCTAATTCAGTCATGCCAGGTTTGAGAATAAAGAAGGTTGGAGGTCTTATAAGTCACATATTTTTATACAAGTTAATGCAACAATGTCAGTGATTTAAAGTTTGTATTTACCTGTAAATAGCCTCATCCCTTTGGTAACCTCAGCAAGACAATGATTTTCTCACTCTATCCAAAATCTTGGCCATTTGAAGTACTTGTAGGACTTATTTTATTTTTGAAAGTGTTTTATTTTGTTAGAGTTGACTTGTGACTATCAGCAAAATGTAACTGACCAATATTGAGTGTGAAAATTAATCTTTTTTTAATTGTAGAGGTTCCTTTACACTAGTATATGCTGGTTTTAAGCTATATAATTTTGCTTCTGTACCGGAAGTCTTTGCATTTAATTTAACTCTCTCAACACCAGATTCTGTATGAAGCCATCTTGATCCATTCATGCAGTCAGAAGACAATTTATTCCATTCATACAGTTGTTGTCTCATATCCATCTGACTTTGATCAGTGATGTCAAAGAACACAGCACAGGAAGAAGAGTTTGCTAATTTCTTTGATGGATTGCAAGACTTAAATTCAAGAGAAAAACAGCACAAATAAACTTCTTTCTGATTCAAATTTTAATACTATCGGTCACCTTCTGCTTCATTCTGTTTGAGTTGAAGAATATGTAATCATGGTATAGCGATCACCATTCTCAAAAAATACTGCATACTATAAGACTTTTTTTATAATACTGTTGCTTTTAAAAACAAATTAATATTCAGTGTGGGGGTGGGTTAAGGGGAAGAACTTAGATTGGAGTTTTGTGGGATTTTTTAAAATTAGATCGTGAGTCACATGATCTAGTCATGCTGAGGTTGAAGGCTTACACTCGCATGAAGCATGAAAACACTTTAATTATTACCGAAATTGTTTTAAATATATTGTGTAAAAGAAATTAGGTATTTTTAGCAACATTTAATGATGTTGACCTGATAATTTTTCGATTTATAGATGAGATCAAATTTGTGCTGCTGTGTGGTATGAACTGTAACATGGTGTGGACATGAAATAATGTGTATTTCGAATGCAGTTTATGTAAAGGTCAGAAATTCATGCATTCAGTTCCCATACTTTAAAGTATTGTTTCCATGATAATTTTCTCCATTCTGTGCAAGTGATAAACCATGCATTGATGAGATTAGTTCATTAGGATTTGTACCGGTAAAATTTGGTCTTGTACCAACTTTTTCCCTCCTTACCAGTATGAGGTACCGCTAATAGCGGAAACACAATTATTTCTTGTAAATTTTCTTTCAGATGGACATTAAAAGTTGCATTTTGTTGAATTAAGCAATTCCACATGTTTGGACTGAATATATGCCAAACATAACCAGGTTATCGACTTAACAGGGGTCAAGATAAGAGGGTGAAAATTAGCATAATAAAGAAGGATGGGGGGCAGGGACTGGACCAAAGTGCTCAACATACAGGGTTCTTGAGATGATAGATAAAATAGTTGAGATTTGTTCATTGCATAAATGATTTGAATGTGGCTTACACTGTAAGATGTACATAGCTGTTGTACAGTAAGTTAAAAACTAATTGAAAGAGCATGCTTGTTACATACATTCCAACCATTGCACTTCTGTCATAATCATTATGCATTTTTTCCACCTAATTGCATCTTACACTTGCCTGTATTTGGATTACTATTTGGTGCATTAAAAAATAAAAATGGAGCAATAAAACTTCATGTTTATCATTTTTATTAATATCTCTTTAATCTCTTTCATCTTTTAAATTTGAGAATATTTGACAAAGATGCCTGCTGCATAAGATATATATTTGTCCATCCTAAATCTACATGTTTTTTCCTTATTTTTTTTTTAATAGCAACTGTATCACATATTTTAAAAGGAACAAAACAGATGGGTTTCTTCAATGTGATACTTAGCCTAACAGATTCATCTTATTGATAATATATTTAGATAGTGAACCAGTCTATACTTTTAAAAGAAAATGATTCTTAAAAGAAAATGATTCCAGATATGAAACATGCTTTCTACATTCTGGATGTTATATGACTGAAAAATTGTAGATAGGGATCTTTTTAAACTTCAAAATATGTCTGAGCAGTAAAAGGATTAAGAGTACTTTACAGATTTGAAAAAAAGGAATTTGAGTACAATATTCAGATTAAGCACATCATCATGCTCTTTGCAGAATTTGTGGATTTGTTTTTATGACAATTCAGCAAAAGTTGTACATATTGATTAATTTAAGTGAGTCCAGTATGTTTTGCATTTGTATTCTTGTACTAATCCATATGGATTTTGCCCCTTTTTAACCATTTTTAATCAGCTGCATATCTGGGTTTGTAGCAAAAAAATTTAGTTTTTTTTACAATGTTTTTTTTACATTTTTACATTTTTCATAGTTTTGTTAATTATGGCATGTAATATATAGATCTCGATTTTATGCCACTTATATTACCAATAATTACACTTAGTCCTCCCTTGGGATTGACATGTATGTCATCTGACATCTTTTATTTGCTATTGGGAAATTCAAGTTCGGTATATGACTTCTCAAACAGTTCTCATCATGTGGTTATAGGTTTTTGACCCAATTTTAAGGTTCATTAAATCAATAAGCTAATTAAGCTGTAACAGTTAGGAAGACAAATAGTGTTTGAATCTCTTGATATGGAAATACAGTTGAATGTCACTGATATGTTTTATAACAAGATAAATATACTCATGTTTGAGTTGTTTCCCTTTGGCCATGCTTTGAAGAGTACCTGTATCTTCTGGTATTTTACATCTACTTTTTTGGATAAAATTAATTTGCTGTCTAAATTATAGAGCTTTAAAACAATATGAATTATTAGATTTAAGAGAAAATTGTATTTGTGCATAAATTTTAAAAAAAAGTTCTTTGTTACTGTCACCATATTGTTAGCTTAATTTTGATCCAGAATCCTGTTAGATCTTTATAAATAATTCAGTTTGTTTGCATTGTTCCTAATTGATTGAATTCTGACATAGTGCAGGTCATATTTAGATCCCTAAACAGCAGATTTAATGTTTGTTTTTTTTTAAAATCTCACCCAACTAAAGATAAATAGATTACAAAATGAATTGTTCTGTATTATTATGTATAGAAAACTTTAAAGTGTATGGTTACAATTTTTATTTTTTATATATTCAAATTCAGGAGTATGATCAAAGCTCGTATGAAAATATAGCTGTAATCAAAATAAGGAAATAAGTTCTCTGGTTTTGTAATTAATAATGACTGTTAAAAAAGGGAGAAAAAACTTTTGTACCTGTTTAATACAAAATAAGGCTTTCCCTATTACACTGTGCCACTTTATAATATGATTCTAGATATAATACGACACTGCTTTGGATCCTATGATCAAATCATACAAGTGTGTGGCAATAATGGTTGAAAGAAAACATGATGACAGTCTGTCTGTTCATTTCTTGTTCAAAACACCATTATTTAACAAATTTTGATAGTTCATATTATATCACAGTTCTATATATTGCAATAGTTATAATATATTGCAGTTTTCAGTATAATGCAATATAGAACATAATGGACCCAGGCTATCATGTTATAATGAAGGAGAGCTGCATTTCTTATTACAGTTGCCAACCTTAATGAATGCACACCCTGACCGGCAACCACCCATTTTTTGAAGCCAGAATATCTTGGCGCTAAGGAGTTTGAGTTCAAAAATACCCTGTAAGAGAAGCTACTCCTATAATATGACCAGTGTCCAGCTTATATACATGACATAACCAGGATATTGACTTAACAGGGGTCAAGATAAGTGGGAAGAAATTAGCATAACAAAAAAGGATTTTTGGGGGGACTGGACCAAAGTGATCAACATAGCAGGGTTCCCAGATGATAGATAAAGTAGTTGAGATTTGTTCAAATGATTAGAAAGTGGCTTGCACTGTAAGAGGTACATAGCTGTTGTACAGTAAGTTATAAACTAATTGAAACAACATTGGCCACTTTGAAATTTTTGTTTCACTCATGAATATCAGAGATGGTTTCAGGACTGCTTTTAAAATGAAGAAATTATATCTTGAATTTCATATAAATTCTTTCATGAATGCAGCAGTCACTTTGTGAGATGTTTTGCATAACAGGCGCTCCCAGAATAGAGAAGAAAAACAGAGAGGACATATTATTCGCACATTATTGCACAGTGTATGTAGTTTAATATGAATGCTCTTTGAAGTGCATTTAGTTTGCATGACAACTTGTTTTCCATGCTTTCTTATTGGGGACTTTGTTGTTGGAATTTTGGGGACTAGTTTGTTTATGAATAAGTACATCTCCATATAAATATGTATATATTTTTAAGGAATTTCAACTGATCTGCATTGCATAATAGATTGGCAGATCATGGTGTATTATTTTATTGATTAATCATAATGAAACTGCATAGACTCCGATTACTGGCATATTATGTAGTGGCAAGTCAGTGTCTGAATCTATTCTATACTGATTAGTCCAAACAAACTGCAAATATCTAGGTCTGCTGGTAACAGATCTGTATTGTTTGCAGTTCGATTTAGCACCTACACTAGCACAGTGGATATACCATAATTAATGTTTGTAATTTGAATGTATTTAATAACTGGTCTGCTGTGGCAGGCAAAATTTTGATGTTGTTACCAGAAGAGATGCTGCCAGATCACTGTATACAATGTCTACATCTTTTTACAGTGTAAAGCAAATTCACAATGTTTTGTTTTAAGGTATTTTGGTTGTAAGATAAGCTGTGTTGTAGAATAAGGTTTCCACTTCCACACTCTCCTGGGGGCCCCGAGTGGCCAAGTGGTCTAAAGCCCTGTCCGTTACGGATCACTGCCATCTCACCTCTGTCTATGTGGGTTCGAGTCTAGGATTCGGTGAATGTGGATTTGTGAGAAAGCTTGCCAGTAGCCTCTATTGGGTCGGTGTTTTTTTCCGGTGATTTTCCGGTTTCTTCCTCCACCATTAATACTGGCCACCATGAATAGCCTATCGTGTGCTGAAAAATGGCATTAAGCCCAACAACAACAAAAATCCACACTCTCCTTTCTTATAACTTATAACACACTTGTGGCTTTTATTAGAATTAAAACTGTTTTACTCCCAAATTATGTTCACTTACATTCGAAAATGGATACTGCCTCAAAGATGTTTGGTATGATGGGTTCTTTTGTTTACAAATTTGTGTCATGCTAATATAGCATGTAACAGAAACAGTTCATTGCCCTTCCTTTACCTTTATAGCAGCAGTTTAAATTTGTCTAATCAGCTTTTAAGTTGTCAAAATTATGAACAGATAGGAAGTCTTATCTAAACTGTTCATGTAACACCTGTTTTGTTTTGGGTAAGCTGAGGTTAGTATTTGATAGCTGGACATTAATAACCAGTGTGATAAAATGGGGAGGGGGAAAGTGGAACATAGGTACATTTCAGATCAGCGAGGTAGTTTAGAGATTTTGAGTTCAATTAAATGTACTTGTACTGTGGTGCTAACATGTTGTTTGCTGTAGGGTTAATATAAAATAACTTTCTCTTCATCTCCCTATCAGCAAACATTTCACTATAATCTATCTGTCTGTCTCCTTGTAGCCACAGTTGTTCAGTGGTCAACATGCTAGACTAGTGACCCCAAAGAGGTGGGTTGAATGGTGCTGCTTAGGATATCAGACTTGTGACCCAAAAGAGTTGGGTTTGAATAGTGCTGGTCAGTGTGCCAGACTTGTGATCCAAAAGAGTTGGGTTTGAATGGTGCTAGTCAGCGTGCCATACTTGTGACCCAAAAGAGTTGGGTTTGAATGATGCTGCTTAGCTGCCAGACTTTTGACCTAAAAGAGTTGGGTTTAAAGGTGCTGGTTAGCGTGCCAGACTTGTGACCCAAAAGTGTTTGGTTTGAATGTTCCTGGTCAGTGTGCCAGACTTGTGACTCAAAAGAGTTTGGTTTGAATGGTGCTGGTCAGTGTGCCAGACTTGTGACTCAAAAGAGTTTGGTTTGAATGGTGCTGGTCAGTGTGCCAGACTTGTGACTCAAAAGAGTTTGGTTTGAATGGTGTTGGTCAGTGTGCCAGACTTGTGACTCAAAAGAGTTGGGTTTGAATGGTGCTGGTCAGTGTGCCAGACTTGTGACTCAAAAGAGTTTGGTTTGAATGGTGCTGGTCAGTGTGCCAGACTTGTGACTCAAAAGAGTTTGGTTTGAATGGTGCTGGTCAGCATGCCAGACTTGTGACCAAAAAGTGTTGGGTTTGAATGGTGCTGGTCAGTGTTCCAGACTTGTGACTCAAAAGAGTTTGGTTTGAATGGTGCTGGTCGGTGTGCCAGACTTGTGACTCAAAAGAGTTTGGTTTGAATGGTGCTGGTCAGTGTGCCAGACTTGTGACTCAAAAGAGTTTGCTTTGAATGGTGCTGGTCAGTGTGCCAGACTTGTGACTCAAAAGAGTTTTGTTTGAATGGTGCTGGTCAGTGTGCCAGACTTGTGACTCAAAAGAGTTTGCTTTGAATGGTGCTGGTCAGTGTGCCAGACTTGTGACTCAAAAGAGTTGGGTTTGAATGGTGCTGGTTAGCGTGCTAGACTTAAGACCTAAAAGAGTTGGGTTTGAATGGTGCTGTTGGATTACCCTTGTGATGTTTAATTAGGTGACAGCACTGTATGTAACTCCTGCAGAATGCCAAGCAAATTTATATATAGTAATTTCTGAATATATCTCTAGCTGTTCATAGCTATTTTTAAGCAGAATGTTGATTTATATTGTTAATAGGTCATTGATGGTTGATACCAATCTTTATGGTAAATTCCTGTATCTATATGAGCAAGACTAGTACAATGAATGCCATCATCTGTCATTCAGGCTAGCAGTACAAAGTCAATTAAATGTCTAGATAATTGTGTAAGATACATGTTATGATCATTGAAGATGAAATGCAGCATCTCTTAATCAGATGCTATATACAAGTTAGTTCCAGCTGCTAACAACATAGACCCTGATCTTAATGTGCTGGCATATCAGGGTTCATGTTTGTTCTAATGATTACACCAGATAAACTGCCATGACTCAGATCTGCTGGCTTATTATGGGATGGCAGATCTGGATCTCATTAGTTTGCAATTTGACAACTTATAAGGAAGTATATATAGTACATGTATGTACTAATGGGATGGTATAAGTTAAGTGCAGCAAGAGAGGTGGTTGTTAAAGAGAAATTTAAGCTGCATTCCCTTATGGTTTAACTATGAAAAAAAAATGACAAAATAATACATATTAGAAATGAAAAACTTATTTTTTTTAAATGGGAGAAATCTTAAAATCAGTTGGCATCATCATGCATCAAGATGACTATTTAGCTTACCATATTATAAGTTGAGTCAATCTGCAGACAACAAAGATCCTGATTTGCTGTAACATAATGCACATGTGAATCAAGGACTTGCTATTTGTTCTATTGATTAATCCTTACAAACTGCACATCCAGATCTGCTGGTGGTGTGCCCTGTTAAGTGATTTGTTGATTGTTATCTAGGGAATGACCTCCCTTGATGTTATTGCCCATGTGAGTAGATAGATAGGGCATTGACAGAGAACTAAGTGAGACTATTGAGCAGAAATCAACAAATATGAGCCCCAGTAAACAATAAAATAATATATTTATTTTTAATTAAATAATACAGAAACTATAAAAAAATTTCACTTTTCAATCCAAAAGATTTAAATTAATGGAATTTAATAGCTGTGTTCAATTTATAGATTTGTTCATCATAGTAATAGTGTTGAAAAGAGTACATTGTCCACTTTGTCTTACATCACCTAGTGTGGTTCTTCTTTAGGCTTGGTATATTCCATGTCTATCGTGTATGCTTGGTTCTTCCTCTGACCCTTTCTATTCTGAACTCTCTATTTGAGACTAACCTCTTGGACTGTCCTCATTGCATCTCAGGATGGATATAGAAAGCTGTTCCCATAGATGACAAGATTATGGTTATAGCAGTATGTTTTCACCACATCTGATTAGTATGTTTTCACCACATCTGATTATAAAATCTCTCACTTTGTTGCTTAGAAACATAAAGAGCTATCCACTTTGCATAAATTTTGACCTAATGTGACCTTATGATTAACCATCCTTACAAATGACCCCTGTAATATACATCCATAAATACATCCAAGTCTTGAATAATTTAGGTCTTGCTTCACAGCAGGGATTAACACCTACACATAGGCCTGTTAAGCAGTGAAGTGTATGTTACATTTAACAGCAATTGTAACCATTTTACATTTTTGGTACACATATATTATGTATGGAAAGATTGAAGAGTAATATATGGTCATTAGAGCTGTATAATTTTTTTTAACAAAAGAATTTTGTATATGCTTTAAAATCTTGAGAGAATTCTTTCACTATCAAATCAATGAATCCATGTGAGCAACCATAGTGGCAATTTTTCATACTCAAAATTTAGAAGTAATTTATCTGTGTCTACATCATTAAATCAGTTGAATTTGATAATTTATAGAAACTAATAGCTTCCTGCATCAGTCTCAGAGCCTTTGCCTAAGTTATTGAAGCTTCCATAGTTGTGATTCTACTCAAGCAAGTACTGAACAATATCAGAGATCACCATTTTGTCTAATGGAGAATACAAGACGGTTACAACCTACATACTTTAAACCAGAGCATCAGCAGTGATACCACGTGATCTGACTTAATGGTTAGTCTCACCAATGAATGTAGCATTTTACGGGTTTTTTCCACGAAAGTGCTGCTACAAAAACCCACTCAAAATGGCTACTGTTTACAGAGTTGCCAAAAGGCGCCTTTATGGGAATCTGGTAAAGTGCCAAAAAGCACCTGTATGGGATGGTGGTAGGGGACCTTAAATTCCGCATTATTTTTCAAGTGTACACCTAAATTTTTACTGACCAATCAAAAAGCATCTGTTTATATTTTCACCAAAAAATCATGTCTTTCATCAGTTTTTGACAGCCTAGAATCTGATGCAATTAACTTTACTTTGAAGATCAGTTATTTGACATAAGGTCTCTTCCAACTGATACAGTGGGTAATAATTCTAATGTACTTTGTGCCACTATACCATTACAATGACTGTGTCAGTTCCTCTGAAGATTAAACATAGTCCCTTTTTTGTTTCAGAGATGAAAAAAGAGAAATAGAGTCAATTTTATCAAGACCTTTCTGGCTTGACTATGATAACTTTAATGCACAATTTATTCAACTTTAGGATTCAGTACTTCTTCAGAATTCAACACCTTACAATAATGCATTGGAAGATCTAGGTCTGTGCAGTTTCTGTTGGACTTGAAATATAACATGTATGGTAGGTTATTTCAATTGTGTTGTACTCCTGCATGCATAATTTAGCCGACCTATTTTTTTTTTTTTGTCTCTGGGAATGACAAACACTGAAGTGCATGTCATCACTGTCTCAGAGTGTTGAGACCATTTGCCCCAAACCCAGAACTTTTTCCACCTCAGAAATTATCAGTCCCTGTCAAAAGCCCAAAACAAACACCTAAAATTTTTACCTGAAGACAACATCTTTGAGATTGCACTGTAATTGCATTTATCATTTTAACCTAGATATTTTCTTAAGAAAAGTCAGTGAAAATTTGTTACTCTTTTGTTTTTGCTGTTTGTATTATAAACATAGAGCAAATGAATGAAATTTAGACAAAATCATGCTTATGCAAATAGTTTTTTCAAAGTTTATGAATATTAACAATATTTTCCATGTGTTGACTGCTTTTGAATGACAGAGGTAAAAAGCACCAATGATATGAAAGGATGATAGAAATAATCCAAATTCTTCACTGCATCATAAGGTTTGGCATGTGTTCACAGCTATGCCATATGTACACAGCTAAGAATTTTGTTGTTGGAAAGAGTATATAAAAATTGAACATTTATGATATGTACTTATAAGTCAACTCAAACTGCTAGCAACAAAGATCCTGACTTGCTATAGCATAATGCACCTGCAGGTCATTGTATTGTTCAACCTTCTGATTACAAGACTCCCTCGATATATAACTCAACTGGATAGAGTTAAGATAGATAACTCCTGCACAACAGGGTCCAAATACATCGACTGGGCGCGACTTATTGATGGACCTATAAGAAACAACACAACTGACAAAGGGATTGACATAAGAGGCAAAAGAAGTGGGTAGGTTGGGTTGGCATGTTAGTCTTGAATGTTCAATAAGCGTGCTAAGATTAACTGTGAATAAATATCTCTACATTGCAGTGTACTTTGTTTACTTTTTTTATTCACATAGTAACATTAATTTCAGGATAATTAGTAGTATATTGAGATGTCACTTAACAAGTACGACTTTGCACATTTGCACATTGTGTACTACGTAACAATTTTTGTGTTGATAAATTCTAGTTTTATTGTTTGATCTAAAGTAGACTTTGTATACAAAAGATCAATACTCATTTTGAAGAAACAATGTTGATCGAACAATGGGTAGATTTGTTTGCAGTAGAAGTAAAATGAAAAAAAACAAATTTAAAAGGGTTAACCATTACCAACATGAATTTAATGGGTCTACAAATTTAAAATAGTGTAAATAAGAACATGATCATACTTGCAGTTTGTTACACGTTTGACAAACATCACTTCACATTTTGATAACATCTCTTCATTTTTTTGTGTTACTCTTTGATTTTTCTGCCAATTCTGTGTATTGTTCACGTGCAGTTTCTTGATTTGCTGAGTGTATTTCTCCTGATAATGAATTTTGTTTAATTCTATGTCAGTGCTGGAATCTCCAAAGTCATTCATGGCTTGTCCTAAAATGAGATTCATTTTCCTTACTTTTTGCCATTTTTTTTTTTTTTGCTTGGGCCTTGAGAATTGTTCCAGTAATGGAAACACCTTGTTTGCATTGCTGTGTAAACCATATGTACATACCATCATCTAATACAGTATCGTTTGTAGTCCATGCTCATTTTCATCTGATCCCATTATCTGAATCAGCATCATGTAACTAATTCTGAAGTTTCTGCTTATCCTTAAGCCAACCTCTAAATGTCGACTATGTTATTACTTAGTTCATTGCAAATGTTGAACCTTGCTTTCCCATTATGAACCCTATCTATGATGCACAGCTTTACAATCACTGAATACAACTTTCACTTCCTTTGCTCTCTATGGTCACATTTACAAATGATTAGGATACATTACTGATATTGTATTCTTTAGTGATGTTAAGTACATAAAAATGAAACCATTTTCCATTGGTCAAATAAAATTAATTTTGAGAACAATAATGACCACAAGAACTTGTACTGCTATTGGCATGCCTTAGAATTTTTTTAAATTGTACTTTACTTGCTTGATTTGATACAAAAGACATTCAAAGTGATAAAACAACACAGGTCTCTCTTAATTTATTTTTAAAGCAACAGATAGTTCCCCAAGTTGTAGATTAAAACAAAGCAGGCATGTAATTAGGTTCTCACAGAAGTACTCAAGGGTTTCATATGGATATGACTATGATGTCAATTGACTCTTTTCAGGTTGCAATTATAGTGTTTGTAGTGAAGTGAAAATAATAGATTAGAATGTGAATTTCACATAGCAAGACACCAGTTATAAGCAAGTTTTTTGAGTTATAGTGGTGTATTCATATCAAACTGCACTGATCCAGATTTGCTGGTATATAATATGGTGGCAGATCTGGGTTTGTACAGTTTGCAGATGGACTTGGAAGGGAGTATATATGGTAATCACAGGGATCATCTCTGGTGGTGTCTGCTTTACAATGAAGTGCATCCACAAGGACAAAAATTTGTGATGTTTTCTGACTTGTGTAAAATTAAATACTGCTTTTAATGGTCATCCATACATTATAGTTGAAAATGATGTCTCATGTTTTATCTAATCCAAAAATTCAAAGCATTAGTGTTTTTAGTTTCAGTACAGGAATGTCAGACTAGGAAGTAAATATTTTGGTCTGTGTGACATGAAAATACTGTAACTATGAGTTTTTTTCCCTGCATGTTGCATGTAGCTATTGTAAACTTACCAACCTTATGACATCACAATATGGCTGATAAGGATGCAGCAATAGGTACTCAAGTGATTTATTATGTATATAAATACAATAAATTTTCCATTCTGTAATTAAGTTCACATAAAACTTTCTCCAACATGGACTTTCTGGCTTTTGAGTTTGGATTGTAAAATCTTGAAGGTTAACAAAATATAAAGATATTTGCTTGCTGGGTCCAAATTAAGTAGACACTGCAGTAAAATTAATGTCAACATTGTGGAGTGATTTCAGATTAATAAGAATTGTTCTGTAAGCTTGATTTTATCTCTGTACACCAGTTAACCTTTGAACTGTGGCCTAAACGGTTAACTTTGTAGTGAGTGCTATGTTTAGACCTTTCAGGAGATATAAGTGCAATATGGTACATACTGTCAGAAGCAGACACTAGTTAAGTTTGCCAATAAAGATTTTAATGGTAAAAAAATATCTAAAATTACTGGAATATGATCTGTTATTAAGAAAATATATGATAAAACTTTGCAAAAGGTGTTCACAGAAAGAAAAGGAGGAGATAAAAGCTGATGAGAAAAATTGGGGACAATGTACTTTCTTGTGTTTTTTGTTTCATTTGTTACAATTATTGTCAATTCCTGACAATCTTTTCATGACCAAAGTTTAGCTTTGAATGATTCCATCAGTGTTAATATTTCTAAAAGCACTTTCAAAGGTTACAGAGTTCAAGACTCAAAAGATAAACACTGAAAGGAAACAAATGCATTTAGCAGAAGAATGTACATCATGCATTGTTCTGTGGGGTAAACAGAGGCATAACTGAACAGTTAAGGTTGTCATTGTTGTGGGTTTAAGGCCATTTTTTAGTGCAGTTAGACTATACATGGTGGACCATATAAATGGTGCAGGAAAAACCCAGGATAAAAGAACCACTAATTCCTGAGAAGCTACTGGTAAGTTTCTCACATAGCCACATTGGCCAAACTTGAGGCTGAAATTCACACGAGAGAAGTGAGATGGCAATGATCAGTAAACTGGAGCACTTTTGACCACTTGGCTCCTTAAGGCTCTAAACAAGTTGAGAACAAGTGGTAAAGAATATTGTTTGTGATGAATTTAATATTCTTTTGCACAAAGATCTAAAGCTGAGTTTGGCATCCTAGGTCAATACCTTGCAACAGTGTTGGAATCTGAACCCATATGGGGAAAAGTTAGCTCTGACAGGTTACCTGCAACAGTGTTAGAAATCTGACCCCATTTGGGGAAAAAGCTTGCTCTGTCAAGTTACCTGCAACCTTGTTGAAAAACCGACTCTAATGGGGAGGGGGAGAGTTTACTCTGAAAAGTATATCATCTAGGATGAAATTTTTTTGACATTTATTGCAACAGAATTGCAAATGGGGAATTGTCTTTCCAGCAGGTTTGTTGTCTAGTTTATGGTATTAGGAGGTCCAAACAGTGGATAAATATTTTTGATGATATATGGCAATAATTAAATCATAGCATGAAAACAGATTACATGAATTTAAAACTTAGGTTGATTTGTACTTGATATATTGGTCTCTCTCAAGGAGTTCTGCTAAAGAACTTTATCTTTATGACTCCATTTTAATTGATTACAAGTTGTGATGAAATCCAAAAGGATTTATTGCCAAGTATTAGATGCATAAATGCAACTTTAAAGAAAATGGTCAGAAGTTGTTTAGAATAGCAATGTTGTTAGTGTACTTCCTATGACATTACTGTAATTGGCTTTTAACAGTATAAACATTTTACACTACAATGTTATTGAGTGGGAGAAGGAGACTGATTATTACTATATTATGGTTCTCAATTTTTGTTGCAGATCCTAAATAAGTACAATTATTGTGACAGAACACATTGATTTATCATCAAATAGCATGCCATGTAATAGTTTCATTTAACATGGTCAATTCTCATTTTATATGATGCAAGAGTATATAGTTCTTTATGTAATCCAGCTGAAATTGTATTTGTATTGCTATAAAGCAAAATAAAAATACTGCATATTTGTTTGAAATAATATTACTATATATATATATATATATATATATATATATATATATATATATATATATATATATATATATATATATATACTCTTATGAGTCCAACTGCAAACTGCAAAGACCCCGATCTACCATCACATAATGCACTTACATATCTGGGTCTGTGCAGTTTGTGAAGAATAACCAGTAGAACAAACAGCATAGGCTCTGATCTGCAGTCACATGATAATATGGCATATCAGGATCTTTGATGTTTGCAGTTTGACTTTTGAGTATATATATGTGTATGGTATGAACCATTTAGTCTTCTTTCAATAAAGTACAGTGTATCATGAAACAGTAAATTGTATTGATGTTCACAAGATATTTAACTACAGTGTGAGGTTTAGTGGTTCACATTCACATATTCATATTCACCTCCCTATCTGCTTTATCTGGTTATTTTTTTTTTTTTGTGTAATATATAAATGAGTGCTTATTTACATGAGCACAATGTGACAGTATGGTTTAATTATATTTCTTATGAACATGCTTAGACCAATCTAATTTAACAATTTTAAAACATAATTATGATGAAAATGACCTGAAACATATTAATAATTTTTACTTATTCATTTGATTAAACACCTATTGTCAGTCTTTATGAACTAGTGTACAATCTGATCCTGTTATGTTAAAAATTTGTTTGTCAAAGGAATTTGTTTACTTACTCAGCATAGATGTCAAGAAAGAAGTTTGATGACAATGAAAGGCAAGAGCTTAGTTATAAGTTGAGTCAAAATGCAAACAACAACATCTTGATTGCACAGATTAGGGTGTACCTTGTACTGTTTACCCCAACAAAATGATCATGAATAATTCATGAACTGGCATGAACAGTTCTTGAACGATTCATGAATTTTGTTCATGAACCATCCCTGAAAGTTCATCAAAAGGTTCATGAACCATTCATGAATGTGCATGAACTGAAAATGGTCAATTCTGTCAATAATGAAATTAAATGAATTCATGAACATTCATGAACCATAACTTTACAAACTGTTCTTGAACGTTCATGAACTATTCATGAACTGAATTCATGAACAGTTCATAAAAGTTCACTAACTGGTTCATCATCATTCATCACAGTTAATGAACATATTCATGAACTATGATGAACAATGTTCCTCATTTTTCATGACTTCATGAACAGTTCCTAAAAAAATTTGATTATGTGGCAAACTTACAAATACCTATTTCATCCTGAATCATAAAATAACCTTAGATGTGGGGGGTTTAAAAGAGTATAAAATGCAATATATTATCTTAAAAAACTATTTAATTTCAGATAAATTTCTAATATGCATCAAAGAACACGTAAACTGACATTAAGCGATATTCCTTTTTATTCTTAGCAACACTTTCTGTATGTTTTGTAATTTTTCTTTGAAAATAGTTCGAGATAATGGGACAGTCATGTTCAATCAACTGCTGAAGCATATTTATCTGTGATTGTCATGGAGCTAATTCCACTGATGTTTCTTCTGAAGACCTGGATCCCCACCCCCAAACTGACCTGTCAGATAACTCTTTTTTTTTTGTAAATACAGTCAGGGCCTAATTTTAATTTAATGAAATTCCACCTATTATCCCTACTGAATGTCTCCATCTGCAACTTAATCTGTTCATTTGATTACTGTATGGATCTTTAACATTGCTGCAGCAGTCACTTTTTAAAGTCTTTTCCATCTTGGCTGTAAGATCCTCAAGTTGTCCAATTTTCCTCGTTATCTTATAAACTTCATCCTCTAATAATTTTCCTTTTCTGCTGTCTGATCTGAAAGAAAGGTAAAGTTAATTACAGACAACCTATGATCAACATTGTCTTCAGCTTTTTAGCACATTATTTCTGTACCCAACTTTACCAATCCAACTCAGAATTATTTAATCCCTTACACCTAATACACAACTTACTGCGCATTTACATTATTGGAGAAATTTGCTCACTAGTTGTATTTTAACTTAAGCTAACTTGCCATATGTATTATAAGTCACAGGAGTCAAATGTTTTTATAAAAATGTATCTAATCTGACGCCGGATGTTGCATATAGCTGCTTCAGGTTTGATCGCATAAGTAGCACATGTATTATGTACAGTTTGACACATTAACTCATTAACTAGTTTTTTGTTCTTGTTTTAATTTACAAAACTACATCAGATCATATAAATAGTTATGTCATGAAACATAAAACGATACTGAACATATAAATTCATATCGCCGATGCAGTACCGCATATGGTATTGAGATCGAAAAAGAGGGTTGGGGGTATGTTTCGTGATTTTCAAAAATTCGAAGAGAGTTTAAATTGGTTCTGACAAAAACCAGATATTCTAGTTTTCTTAAAACTATATGATGGCATAAAAACCAATAAATTATACATATAATTCCCATTGAGAAATAATGAATGACGAAGAAAAAGATACACTCACCGTAATTTTGATGATCTTGCTGTGTACACTTTTCTGCATAATTTTGCTCTCATCAAGTCAATTCCTTCATATTCTTCATAATTCTTTCTCTGCACTTCTACGTACTTAAACTAAATGGTACTGAAAATATTCTCATCTGTTAATTCCACGGAGTCCGCGATTTTTGTTCGAGATTGTTGCTTGTTGCAAAACCCTTTGCATGCTCTTTCGTTTATGCTCAGCTGCTGAAATCACGCTCGCTCGTATTTTACCCAATCATGCCACGTCTTCTTTCACAGTCATCCAATCAGGATAATCGTTGCTTACATATTTCGGTTTTTACTGCAACTTGACAAACAGTTACAAAGTTGATAAAATATGCAGTTTATGACAGTACTGGACAAAAAAGTTATAACAAAGTCATTGAAAGCTTTTATAGCAAGTCAGTTTTGTTTATGATGGCCAGAAAAATATTGTTCCATATTAATCCAGAACTATTCAAGTTAAGTACTCAAGTATTGAATAAAAGATCTCTGAACATTTATATAGTATCATATAATTAAAAAAATATTCACCTTTATTTATATTTAACTAAAATTGTGAGAAGTTTGTATGAATAATTTTCATAAAACATTTTATGAATATAATGATATAGAAATTTCATATACATTTTAAGAAATATCTTAATGGTGCATCAAAGTACTTGAATTGTTCATGAAGCAAATTCATGACATTTCAGAAACTTCAAAGATATCATAATAGTTCATAAAAAGTTCATTGTGTTCATGAACTAAAGTACATGATTCATCAAATTCATTGAAGTGTTCATGAACTTAGGTGATGAACGTTCATGGCTATTTGTTCATGAACTCAAATCATGAACTGATCATGAACATTTCAAGTATGTTCATGAAGGTTCATGAACATCCATGATTGTTCATGAAGTCATGAATTTGTTTTTGTAGGGGTACTCCTCACAAACTATACAGACCCAGATCTGCTGTTGCATTATGTGACAGCAGATCCAGGTCTCTGCAATTTGCAGTTTGACTTGTTGCATAAGTGAGTATAAATGGTACTCATTGTTTGCCATACAGATGATTTTGAGGTTTTTTCTATCAGATACTTGTTGAAGACTTCATTTTTGTTGTAAATTAGTTATCTGCACGACCTTAAATTCTTTAATGTTTAGATGTAGTATAACAGATAACACATTGTATATTATCACTATTATTTCTTTAGCAAACTTTGTGATGTGTCTCAGTTCCCAATATTTTTTTTTCATAAAAGCCACATACATGAAAATATGAAATCCAGGACAAATTTTTTAACTCCTTGCAGAAATTTTGGCATGTGGTGGGTTATCTTCCATCTTCTTCTTCACACAAAACGCCATACCCAGTATGTAATAACAGTAGATTTTATGCAGTCTATGTTGCAGTTATACATAGGGTCCCAAGGGCAGGGGACTTGAATCCCCTTACTTTCTAAGTTTTTGGGGGACAACATTTTCAAGGGACAAAGGACAATTGTAGTGCAGAATTTACTAATGGTGCCAAAAATTTAGATGACCTTATTTGCTTTGACTGTTTTGCCACCCTAATTTTGTCATCTGCACTGTATTGTAATATTTTCCATACATTATTGCAAATGCTTTGTTTAACAACAGTATTTTTTGTTCTAAATTTTGCTGTCATCATCTTTAGTGTAAACTCATTATTGGCAATCATTTATTGTAAGAAATATGCACATTATCTTAATTACACTTATATTAATCACTCATTCATTAACTGACAAATTGTGTATCTGCATAAATTTAGTCTTCTTTGATCATTAATACAGTTTTAAAATAAGTTGATTCTTCTTTGCTTTAGGGGCGACCACAATTTCCGAAAGACATTATGCTAGTGGCTGCCAAAGACTACCACAAACCTTGAATGATCATTGACAGATACAATTGTTTTAAAATAGATATGCTTTGCCATCTTAAGGTTTTATCACCTTTATCATCTTTGACCATTACTTGGGCCACAGACATGGATGAACCAACAGTAAAGTTATTGCCAAATGAGTTAAATTGTTTCTTATAAAAGAGCTCCTAAAGGGCACCATGTCAAGACTTTAGGGAACATAGGGGAAAAAAAATTGCAGGACCAACAATTGACATCCTTTAAGATAATTGTTTTTTTAGTAGTTCATGTAAATTAGGTTTCCAGTTGGACAAATTCATGATGTTTGAAGATGTGATAATGATTATAAATAAAAAGACTCTTTATGTTACTGACTACAAGAGTTTGTCAAGAATGCAGACAGTTTCTCTTCAGATTTGAAAAGAAAATCTATAGTCAATTGCTGTTTAAAAGCTTAGGTTTATTATAACAAATTTGTCTTTAATCTTGTAATTTGCTGTTGTCTGCAGTTCTTTTGAAATCTTGCAATATTGTGATACAGAAAATTTGTTTTCATTAAAGATTTTCTTGAAGAGAAAATCAAAAAGTCATTCTCAACCTAATTTTCTAAAAAGGTGTAGGGTCATAGTTTGAAATACTGTATATACTTGCTTGTAAGTTTTATTTAACTGCAAGCAATATAGACCCTGATCTGCAGTCACTTAATGGGTTGGAGGATCAGTATTTTTTCCTACTACTTATTTATGACAAATTGCATAAACCTTGATTTGCTGGTGCATTATGTGATGGCAGAACTGGATCTATGCAGTTTGCAGTTGGATCTAGTTTAGAAGCAAGTACAGATTAATACACACCATAATAATGACTTTTCATACAGAAATGATACAAATAAGGTAGCTTATTTTTGAATTCATAGACTGCACATTGGTAAAATGTAGGTCAGTTTTACCAGAAACATGCAAAATAAATTGAAGTAGTAATATGATTGATGACCAGCCATGTTTAAAATAAAGAGCAAAATTATTGCAACTTCAGATGAGCCATGCCTGTCCCAGAATCCGTCTAGAGAAGAGGAGGAGGAGGAACATATGGGAGAAATAGAATCAAAAGCAAATACAGAAAGGTAGGCAACTCTCAAACCTACAAGATATAGACCTTTGGTGGGTAATTTACCAAATCTAAGTTTCGTTTGTATTCCATTCATATTTGCATTATATCTTAAATCATGTCTTTTTTTTTTTTATTTATGGTCTTGGAAATGCATTTGATTTTGTGTTTTCACTTCGATTGATCATTTCCTTTAATTTTTGTTTGTTTAGAATGCATTTACCATGTAGGATTTATATTTATAGTAATCAATGGAAAGAACTACTGGTTTTACCTATTGCCATCTTTACTTTTTTTGAAAGAACAGAAAATGGATAAAATTTAAAAGTCAGTGTTCAGTTTACATTACATAAAAATATAAGTGCAGTAAATGTACAATTTCATTCAGATCAAAATTGCATCGATTCAGCTGCCAGTGATTCAGTGTGATGTCATATCTGTGGCGATTGTTAAAACAATTTCATGGCACGTAAAGAGTGAAGAATCTGATCCCACATTATCATGCAGTAGGCTTTTGATAGTTGAAACGTAGCTGCAGCTCAAAATAAGTTAGTCAGATTTTCAAATGGATTTATATTTCATTTTCGTTTATCATTTATTGTTCTGAGTTTGCATTTGCATTCTCCTTTTCCATCATGGCTATGTGAGGCCAAGTGGTCTAAGGTGCTCACAGATCACTGCCATCTCTCTTCTCTCAGCATGGGTTACAGTCTTGGCTTAGGCAATGTGTGTGTGAGAAAGCTTGCCAACAGTTTCCTGTGGGTGGGTGGTTCATTGAGATTTTCCCAGTTTTATCCTCAAAACAAATACTTAGCATATCATGTGCTAAAATATGGTGTAAAACCCATAAAATCTGAAAACCAAAGATTTTTCTTGATACTGCTTTCATCATTTCAGTTGTATTCAGTTTGTATTTCATTTGCATTCATTCTAAATCCTGTTTGCATTGAGTTTTTGTTTCACCGGAAGCATTACCAATTTTAGGGTCCATAACATACTTCAAGCTTGTTGTTGTTCTAAATGTTTATTCTAATTTTATTTTTGCCAAGGAGTGCCTTTGTGCAGCATGGAATGAAACTTTTGGTATAGCAAAGTAGAATCTCTGAATTCATCAAATATAATGTGCAATATATAAGTAAAATTTCTTTATTACTTTTTCAGGAGTTTCAGGATTTTTTGCTATTGGTAATAAACAAACATTTTTAAAATTGCAATTCATTTTTAGACAGAAATAGTTTTTCCATTGATGATATATTTAAAATCCTGATTTTCTGCATTATTATCGAGAAATTCTATGGTTATAGTGTTTACATGAAATTTATTAGAAATGGTTAATGATAATACCCAAATAAACATAATGTTTCCATTTACCATAAACACAGTGCTAGTATATAATGAAAAAGAGAAACTGTTGTTCAGACACATTACCAGTTCTTCAAATTGATCTTAAATTTGCTTTTATATCCCATCAAAACAGTGGTAGGAACAAACATCTGTTACTGCATCCATCTATTTGCATGGTTATGGTGTCTGTTTAGATTGTTTCATGCACTGTTAGGATATCCTTGTTCCATTGAAGCATTTGTAGTCCATCGGTAACTCCCCATGTTTTAAAAAGTTGCAAACTAAAAAGATGAATTATTATTTTCAAAATGACTTCAGGTCACTATACTAAATCATTGCATTTAAATGAAAAGAAGCTTTTGACTTTGTTTCTTCCTTTTAAGTCTATCATAAGGTGGAACATATTATGTTGTGATGTAGACTGTCAATCAGTCTTTCTGTTACCAATTTGGTTTCTACTCATTAATTTTGAGTTGACCAGCATCAGCAGTAACTTTGTTGATAGCTTGTATTTGGAGTGAGGAAGAACCTATGGATTTCAGGATAAAAACCTCAAGGCCAAGGTCACTTTGGTTGAATGTAGAAACAGTTTTTGCACAATAACTGGAGTTCACCATCACCATATAACATATTTTGCAGAGCTTGTATGGTATAGGTTAGGTAAAACCTATTTGACTTTTATATTAGAAGGTCAAGACTACCATGAGTGAAAGAAGATAAATGGTTTCTGCACACTAACTTGGGTTGTCCACTATCTAAAGTCTTCAGTCATCATGACTTGCACTTGGGGTAAGGAAGAATCCTTTTGATTTTGGGATATACAGGTCAAGGTCACCATGACTAAGAGAAGAAAAATTGTTTCCACTCTACACCATAAACAATTACCATAATTTGTGGATGGCCTATGTTTGGAGTAAGAAATACTCATCTTGATTTTAGGGTCAATAGATCAAAAGTCTTTGTCACTGGCTGAAGGTATAGAAATGGTATCCACACATTATAACACAGATTACACAAGTTTATCAGCTTATCAAGCATACCCAGAAAACACCAATAGCTAACAAAAGTATGAAAGTTCTCAATGGAATAATACTTGTCATGGGACTTTTATATATGTCAGATGATAGTTGTTGGGCTTGGTTTGCTTGTTTTTTTTTATATTTTCATCAGATAAATTCAGATGTACTTTATGGAAATGGGATCTCTTTTAAAATTTTATTTCAGTTGTTCTGAGAAAATTGAAGACTTTTCAGAGTATAAATTGTTGTTTGTATTATTTGTTACAAATCCTATCCTCTTTTGTAGAAATGTGACTGCAGAACCCATTGCCCCTATAACGGTGAAAGACGAGGTAATTTCTTCTTTGTCTTTTCATTATTACTTTTTCTTTTTACTACTTGCACCTCTCTCTCCATAACTTGCACGCAGTGGGGTCCTTAAACATAGCCTACAAAATAAATTAGGCATGAGTTGTTAGTGGACCTCCATAACAATATAAAATGATACTATTCTCATTGGACATTGAGAAAACTTGGGGAGGAAATAGGGAAGCAAACTGGTCCATTTGATGGCTGAATTCTCGTTTTAAAACTGCATTGTGAATTGTTATCAATAAAGCCCTTTTTTTAATGAAGTTATTTGCTTTTATGTAAAAATGACCTTTGTTTTTAAGATGTCCAACTGCTGAGAGATCATTAACATTTTTCCAGCAGGTTTAATCACCCATTGTATGTACTTGAAAACAATGTGCATTACATTACTGCTTTACTCCGTTCTTGAGTAGTATGGTTCCCAGATCCTTTTCCTACTTTGCTCTCTACTCTAGTTGTATGCAATGAAAGGAACATAGTAAACAGGTAACCAGACTAGTTATTGATTCAAATTCACAATATCAACAAGATTCCTTTTATTAAAAATGGAACTATTAGTTCGTTAAACAACTGTCATCATTGAAAGTAAATAATTTTTAATTGCTCTGTAATAAAATATTGATGCCATAATTTCATTGCAAGTAATAATAAAACTCCTTTCCATTTGTGACGAAATCTCCAAATGCCAATTCAGGAATTACAAATTAACTATTAATTCTGAAACTAGCATTTCATTAATAAAGCATACATGTAATACAGAATTTTACATTATCAAGTATTCATTTTGCTTGCTTGTCTTACCATCATTGATCTCATTTGTGTATGAATATGCTAAATTAAGGTAGTTTAATTATGTTCACCCAATAAATTGTAACAGTGTTTGAATGATCGCTTGAAATGAAGTGACCTTACACTAGTCCAGGGACTCTAACTCTCATGTAGGGTAGATTTACTTGCCTTTTAGCTTATAAGTTAGCTAACCCCTTTTATTTGATAAAAAAAACTTAACGTGTTAATACAAGGTGGTTAGCTTTTAATTCAATGCAGGACTCGAATTTAACATAAATTTCTTTTTAGCCAGAAGGACTAGTATGCTGAGAACTTACTAGCCCTGCCAAATTTTTACTAGTCCTGTCCACAAAATAATATCACACACTTGTATTGAGATTAACAACAGTATTATTCATAAATAGAATTAACATACGAAATGCAGAAGTACAGAATTTTAAATCAAATCTTAATTCAAATCATCAATTATTCAATTCACATTTCTTCTTTCTCCTGATAATCTGGATCCAATTCCAGAAAGAGATCAAGGTGTCCTTTCGTCTTCCATCTGCACTTTGGGTCCATATGGGGTTTGTTCAGGTCTCCTTACCCATCTGGCTGAAACATTCCACAAGTGTATCGAAGGTGAGGATCATTTGTTGGAATAATCATTTGTATGGAACATTATAAAGAGTAGGTCAGACAGAATAGAATCCAAGGTCTCAAACATGATCTGCAGTCACTCTTCCCCATTTTCATCTCTGAGAAATTTGTTTCAGCATCGGCAGAGTGGGCTGGGATTGTTAGGATAAGGTCAGTCAATGCCAGAATATTCTTGGAGGCAGCAGCACATCATTTTACAACTGTGAGCCAAGTCAAAGCAGAGATGTCTTTGTAAATGAAAGATAACAGAAAAATGTAATGTCAATACCTAAATAATGTTTATATTAAATTGTTTTTAAAAGCTTTCTTCAAATGGTTCTCTTTTGCTATCAAGATACTATGATAAATAATTTTTAACAAATCTGGCATAATTGATGTTTATTTATTTTTAAATATTTGAATATATACCACTACTTGCTGTAGACTAAACTCTTTAATTATGTCCCATTCTAATTCCACTGCATCAGCATCCAGACTTGCACTGACAAGCACTGGCCAGAAATGCTCCACCAAAACAAATTTCTGCCTTTCACTTCCAGTGATGTAGTGAGTAGATGTAACTAACAGTTTATCAATCCCATAATTCTCTCCATCATCAACTCCTTTCATCTCATCCAACTAACATATCCATACAAAATCAGTGAAGGGTCTTCGGTTCTTTGCCATAGCTCTTTTCCCTGGTTATCACCTAAGTGATATGTTGTCATGGCAAGCAAAATTTGAAAGTTTCAAAACCTGTAACTTCAGTTTGGTACAACAGAGAAAAGCCAATTATGGCTTGATCAGTAGAAAAATATCTTGGAAAGAAAACAAAACAGAATATGGTTATATGTCTTTAAAGATGGAAATAGCTTTTGTCACTCTGCATGATTATTTTCCTTCAGATTTTTGTTGTTGTTTTTCTTCTCAACATCATTTCGTCAAGCACCTGCAGTCAAAAAACATTCCATTTAAACTTTCCAAGATCTTACCAGCTGTCGATTCTTCTGGTGGTATCTGCATGGCTGCTTTTCTCTCTCAACTCTTTTTGTTGTCCAAGCTTGAATGCACATTTACTGATTCAATTTTAAAGTTAAAGCAACCAGCACAAAAACTGGATGTTTTCTGGTTTTTGTTTTTGCAAATTTTGTACACCAATTATACTGCATAATTGTTTTCTTCTTCATCATAATTCAGCCATTCCAGTCTTTTGTCCATGTATTCTGAAATGTCTGATTACACTTTTACCTATCATAAGAATTACTCCTCTCTTTTATGTCATTTTCATTAAACTTTTCCTTTTCTCTGATGGCTGAATACATTCTATAAAACGCCACATTTTGCCTGTCATATAAGGAGCGATTTGTGTCTTGTTTGGAAATACGAGATGTTACAGTATAGCTGACGCAAATTATTTAAAATAAGAAAATGAATGTCACAGTGTCGTTTATATAAGAAAGTCAGAGCAAGAAACACCATTTCAAAGCACATGCATTTGGCCCTCCCTCTCCAATTAAATGGTCTCTCTCAGATAAAAGACTTCAGTGGTGGTTCTGCAGGATCAAAGCAGTGGCTATTATAAACTGTTACAAAATATTAGCATCAGAAGATAATTTTAGTTTCAGCTTAGCAAAAGGTGTACTCAAATCAAATGAACCCATCTGTCATCAAATGAACCCATCTGTCTCTGTGCATTCTATAGCACAGCTCCAATTACCGTTTAATTAATAGCGAAAGTTTGGTAATCAGACCTCAGTGTATTGTTGAAATTAATAATAAGGCAGAACATTTTCAAATCTTAGATGTTCATGCTCAAAGATTTTAATTCCCAACAAATGTACCTCATTCTGCTTGTTTATCTTCATGTGTATTCAATTATTTGTTCATTCTTGTAAGAGAAAAAATATAAAATCTATCTTATCATCATATAAAAAGTAGTTGTATGGAAAGGATGCATCAATAAAGTTATCGTAATAATTGATCTTTTATAATTATTTCTATGCAAGTGCAAAATATATAATTTCCTGTTTGTGACTGTTGGAGTGTTTGGCTAGCGAACCTTCCCCTTCCAAAGAAACCCTCGAACAAATGTGCAAACTTTTTATTTCTTTGAATAGCTTTTGCGATGTTCATTTGTGAGGTAAACCATTTTGTTGTTTAATTATGTGGTCAAGTGAATAAAGTGATACCATCTCATTTTCCATTTAATTAATTATCAGATTAATTAGGATCAATTACCAAACTTTCGTTGTTAATGACAGTACCATAATTGGCGCTTTTAAGCGAAATGCACAAATCAGATGGGTTCTTGTTATAGAAACACTTTTCCAAGGCAGATATTGACTTCATCTTCTCATCTTAATATTTTATGACTGTGTTGACAATGATTAAAGCTTTGATTATATAGGACATCTGCTGAAGTCAAGTCTTTATTAGGGAATGGCATAAACACATGCAGACTTGATAATCAAAACTTACTAACCCATCAGACTATTAACATTATGAAAGTTACTAGTCCAACAGGAAATCTACTAGCCTCAGGCTAGCGGACTGCTGCTAATTTTGATCCCAGCAGTGCATCAATATAACAGTTACTAATAAAAATTAGGTATCAAAACCCAGTTGGAACTTAATAAGGTTCTCACGGAAACACTGGTGGACATATCTGTTATGGTAGATTGACATATTTCAAGTTTTAATGATACAGGGCATTTTATATTTATGATCACTATACTTCAACCGAGCTAAAAAATATAACTAAAATATGCATTTTGCATGATAAAAAGACTTATTTAATTGGTACTTATTTATTAACATGCTGCCTCAAGTAGGCATTAGTGACAATTTCATTTATCAAAATTTTGTTGCATACTTTTTATGTATGGTGTACCAAGAATGTTTGGAAACAATTTTTTAAACAAAATAAATGACTTTTTTTTAATTAAAAGTTACCAATTTCATAATGTTGATTCAAGTTTCAAGGTCATAACATTTTCGGTGATAAAATTAGTGATATATCAAGGTTTCAGTTACCAATTTTAACAGCAATTTTCTTCATATTCAACAACGTAAGGGTCCAATTTTTGGAACTTTCTAGTTTTAAAAAAAAGGGATCCATAACTGACCCCCCCTGTTATAAGTGGATTTGTGAGTTATCAATATGTAATATTCAGGGAGTAGTGTACTACTACTAGAAGAATGGCATATATTAGGTTGAAGATGAGGATTTTTTTAATTGAAATATGAATACCCAATCTAGTTTACAGGTTGTATACATTTGCTATGTTCAAAGTACATTAGTACACTATTTGATGTACTATTTTGTGCTTGTTTGTTTTTAAGTATGTTTACAGAAATTGTACTTGTCAAGTTGTAAGTGTTCCAGTAAGTATAAAATATATGTTGCCCCCATTGCTCAAGTGATTACATGTAATACTCCAATAATTCTTAGACAGTTAACCTACCTGTTCATTTTTAGTGAGAAATGAAACTTAATTAGCAAACTTCTGATATGTATTCTGCCCATGTTTTTTTTACATTATTCCTTTTTATGAACATTGGAAAAGAATATGAGTACTATAATTTTTTCATAATAAAATGATTATCTCATCAGTTATTAAGAGATTGTGAAATTTAGCTTGGTGTGTAATAGTTTACTCAGGGACCATCAGAAAAGTTAGTCCCTGGACATTTCCTTGGGCAAGTAATTGTTAATTGGATTACCCTGTATAAAATGTTGTATCCAAAAATGCATATGCATATCCTTGAATGTTTTTCATTTTTATGTCATTTGAATTATAGTCGGCAAAATATAGACATTGATGGGTTCATGTTTATATTTGCAAAATCGTTAGTTTTAACTTAAACTGTACTTTACTGAGGTATGCAAAGTTAAAAAAATATAGATTTTGTACAGTATGTTCAATGTATTAGAGTACAAGACATTTATTGCCCCAGATAATAATGCTTGTTTGAAATTAAGAGTAATATACATTCTGTAGTTTTTAATGTGTTCTGGGTTTTTATAGCATGTTAACTTTATGAGTGTATGAGATACATGTTGTTGGTCCTAATAATAATGTTCATTTGAAGTTAACAGTAATACTCTCTGGGGTTTTTACTGTATGAGTATATGAGAAACAAATTGTTGCTCCAGTTAATAATGCACATTTGAAGTTGAAGAGTAATACATTCTGGGGTTTAATGAGTCTCATTTGTGACACATTTACCATAAATGAAATGATTCTGATTTTTAATGTTACAGCTATCTTAAAAAGATATTTAATGACTTTAGTCAGATAAAATTTTTTTTGTATATTAGATTTAGCAGTATGATGCACCAGCTGCTGCAGAGATTTTGAAATTACTGTATGAAGCCAAAAAACTGCACTTGGAGCAGGACATGTCATTCATATATCAGTCTTCATTAGAGACAGCTTTATAGAGTGGGTCTTGAAAGAATTTGATTTTATATTCTCTGTGTTATAAACAGTTTATGAACTGAACATTAGTCTGGCTGAAATACATATTGATATATAGCCAAAAGCATGTTAAATTTGCAAATTCTGAAATAACTAATATGTATTAGTGTACAAGTTGAAACACAATAACTCTACTAATGCTTATTTCCATTCATTGTTCTGTGAATTTCACTGTAGTCATGTGAATTCACTTCATCTTGCATGCTTCACTCATCACTGGAGTGGAAATAAGATGGTCATTAAAGGTGTTCATTGAAGGTATCCACTTTTGATCAGTTTTTTTTTTTTTTTCTCAAATGGAGTTATCTCCCTTTTTATTATTAAATTTAACCATAGGAATGACATGGCATATCAAATATTGAAATTTTATTATTTTACCACTGATGATATAATAATGGTAATATTAACACTGGTTTTCTAGTGAAGACTTTCTTATGATGTCTAGTTGGACTTGATTGAAACTTGACTAGAATGCTCAGCATGCGCAATATGGCAGTTTTTTTTTTTTTTTAAATCTTGTTATTTCAAGTTATTTCCCCATGATGTATTATTGTTGGTTTTAAATGAAAATGATGTCATCCATCTTGAAATGCTGTTCCTTTGGGATGGATGATCAATAATTTTTACCAAAAGACTTCTTATGATGTCTTGTTGGTCTTAAGTAAATATGATGCCGATCTGACAGTATGGATGCTATGGAGGCCATTGGGAAAAATATTTTAGTGTTGCTCCTGATGAATGGAAAGTGTTATTGATCAAAGTTTTCAACAAAATACTTCTTTTTATGTTTATATCTGATCAGACAGCCAATATGCCACAACTTTGAAAATAATTTTATTGCTACTCCACCTCAATGAATGGTGATATCCACTTGGGATTTTTACCAAAAGATTTTTGTGAACTCTGTTTGGTCCTAAATGAAGGAAATGGTGCCAGTCTAACATGCAATATGTCTGCTGTTGTGCCCAGTTGAAAATCTTATTTTTGCTTGTCAAATGGATGGTCATATCAGCATTGAATTTTTACTGCATGTAAGATTTTTTTTTTTCTTACGATGTCTATTTGGTCTTAAATGAAATTGGTGTTTTGACATCAATTTGCTGATCACATGAGCCATCTTGTTATTCCTGTATGGATGGTGTTATTAACATGAAGTTTCATTAATGGACTTCTTAACATGTCTATTTGGGCTTAGATCATCCAGCATGACCACTTTGGTGTACATCTTGAAAATTTTGTTATAACTACTCCTTTTGAATGCATGATTATATCAACATTACATCTTCATAGAAAGATGTCTTTTTGGTTCTAAAAAAAAAAAGGTGCTGAATAATGGTATCCATCTTGAAGAGCTTTTTGTCATAGTTTTTCTTCAAGGAATAGTTTTTTGACAGTGTTTTCAATAAAACTTTATAAAATTTCTTTCTTAATGCTAGGACTGGCTAGCTTTGTGTCAGAATAATGTGATTGTGTGTGGGACATCATGCTACATGTCTGTGGCATGATATTGCTAGACATCAAAATAAACTGCCACACTGCAGATATTGTAACATATGACTAAAAAATTGTTAAAACTACATTTAAAATCCAAATCACACCCACAGTGAATAACAACACTTTAATATATCCATATTCATGTGCAAAAAAGCAGTGATTTTTAAGGTAGGTTTAACAATTTTTGAGTCATATCACTATGATATCTACATTTAAAATCCAATGTTTTCAATGGCACACATGATGTGTCTTTTAACCTTTTGGAGTAATGATTTTTACATTCTTGAAAACAAATGTAATCTATACAGAAAAGCAAATGGCTTCAATAGAAAAACCATTTCATTGACAATTGTTCCCCATGTGAATGTAAAACAAGTATTAAACCATTTTAACATTCTCCACCCCCACCCCAACACATTCATCTTGATGTCAGTACCTCTGGTGGCCAAGTGGTCCAATTTAGCACTCACCTTTGTCAATCATTGCCAGGTCACTTTTGTCTTCTTGGGTTCTTGTTCAGGCTGGCACATTAATGTTAGGACTGGTTTGTTGCCTGATGTCCGGAAAATGTGACTGGGTGAGATATCATGCTACATGTCTTCGGCATGATGCCCCAGTATTAGACATCACTATAACTGCCACACTGCAGACATCATAGTGATATGACTCAAAAATTGTTAAAGCTTGTTAAATACATCACATCATACTCTTGCTCACTGATGTTATGTGTAAAAGCTCTCAGTTGGTCAGAGGTATTTTTTTTCCCCACCATATATAGCCCATCTTGTACTGAGAATTGATGTTAAAAACAGCAGCTTCTTCTTTATGTCCAGGTCGGATGGTATCTGCTCCTCATGATATATATTTGTGTATGAGCCAAAAAATTTAAGAAAAAAAAAATTAGGAAGAAGGTATTGGGTTGGCTAATCTGTGTGCCAATATCTGAACTTGAAAATTTTTTTTCATATATGTTCTTTCTGTAGATCACCAAAGATAAGATTACATGAGTAATGATGCAGCATGGCTCATAGATACATGTTGCCATGAATTCAAACATGTATTTTGATCTAACTTTACAAATAGAATAATGAATGAAAAACAGGCATAACCATACTCTGACGTCTATTTGATAGAGATCCATCCACCAGAAGATACAGCCTTACATATATTATGCTCCGGATTTGTTTTTTTTTCTTCTTCAAAAGAGCCATCATATTAGTTACTTGTAAATGAAATGTTGAACCCTCAGCTAATCAACAATCTTTAAACTCTACAGAACTTTACAAATGCATATAGACCACTATGGTGGCCTAGTGGTTAAAGGTCGTGTGCTCGATTCCCAGTGGAGTTATACCAAAGACTTGCAAAAAATTGTATTAACAACTGCCTTGCTTGGTGCTCATCATTAAGAGGTTAGTGTTAGGACTGGTCCTCATGGTGTCAGGATAATGTTACTGGGTGGGATATTATACTGCATTGTCTGTGGCATGATGCCCCGTGCTAGACATCTTTATAAACTGCCACACTGCAGACATCATAGCGATATGGCTGAAAAATTGTTATGACTTAAAAATTCAAGTCTCTCTCTCTCTCTCTCTCTCTCTCTCTCTCACACACACACACATTTTATGGAATAATTTGTTTTCTCTAAATGATTTGGGAACTGATTTGCACCTAACAATAATAATCTAGTCATCTTGAAGTTGGCCACATGTATTAAAACTAACTCTGAATAACTGACTTTTGAAAAGGAGTTTAGAACATTTATTTTTATTTGTTTACCTATTTTGCAAACCAAAGATAGTTATCAGCCTTGATTGATTAGGAATTTAAAGAAATAGAAAGGAATAAAATCATTATGGATAAGTGCTTTATTAAGCATGCATGTAAAATAAATCTCACATGAGTTACAGTATTAATATATACATGTACAAGTATACAAGTAGTATCTAATTACTTTCAAATCCCAGACATGCATATGAGAAAAGCCAAATGGCCAAAGTGGTGTCCGATTAGGTTCATAAGCCAGGGCCTCACCTTATATGCAATTTATTGAACTGACCCACTCCAATTTTAAATTTTGTATTTTAAATTTTGAATTATCAAAACAATATTTAAGAATTCTTTTTGTGACATTAGAAAAATGCTTTCTGAACATGGGGCCAAAGAGGGCTTTGTGCCTTCCGTAAAGCTAGTGTATATGTGTGTGTGTGTGTGTGTGTATATATGTATATGTATGTATGTATGTATGTATGTATGTATGTATGTATGTATGTATGTATGTATGTATGTATGTATGTATGTATGTATGTATATGTATGTATATGTATGTATGTATGTATGTATGTATGTATGTATGTATGTATGTATGTATGTATGTATGTATGTATGTATAGTGCTTTAAAATGAGAGAACTCATTCACTATCAAATCAGTGAAGTTGCTGATCAATCATAGTGGGAATTTCACATACTCAAAATTTATAAGTTCTTCATGTCGACATCACAAAATCAGGTTAATTTTATAATTTATAAAAACTAATGGCTTTCTACATCAGTATCAGAGCCTTTACCTAAGTTATTGAAGCTTTCATAGATGTGATTCTACACGAGTAAGTTTTGAACAATATCTGAGACTGCCATTTTGTCGAATGGAGAATATGACAGAGTTACAACCTACTTACATTGAATAGCATTTTTTGACTGGAACATAAACAATGACCACGTGATTTGACGTATTGGTCATTCTCACCAATGAATGTAGTATCTAATAGAGGGTTTTCCCTGAAGGTGGCGCAATGAAAACCTGCTCAAAATGGCTGCTGTATACAGTGTTGCCAAAAGGCACTTATATGGAAATCGGGTAAATTGCCAAAAGGCACCTGTATTAGTAGAAGGCCAAAAGGCACTTATATGAGGTAAAGGGATAAATTATTCACTAAAATTTCAATGTGCTCATTATTACTTCTTGGACTAAATCACTATTTTGGAATTGTACTGAATTCATTTAGGGACGTTTTGGATTATATTACATTGATATATGAAGACTGTTGGCACGTTAGCACATTTGAGGCTACTGACACATCAAGTTAAATATTGGAATTTGTTTAGATCACTACTGGAATTCACTTGAAGAGAAAGACAAATGTAATTGAAGAGACAGAGAGAGTAGTGTATTGTGATGTCTAGCACCGGGGCATAATGCTGATGTTCACCCAGTCTCATTATCCTAACATCAAGCCAACCAATCCCAACACTAACCTCTTAATGCTGAGTGCCTAGCGAGGCTTCTGTTAGTACCATTTTTATGCCTTTGTATGACTTGGCTGGGATTTGAACCAGTAACCTCATGCATCTGATACAGGCGTCCTAACCGCTAGTCCACAGTAGTGGTTGATAGGCAAATGAAAATAAAAAAAGAGATAGAAACACATAGAGAAAAAGAATAGAGGGAAACACAATTTACATGAAAAATTGAAAGGGAAAAGCAACCCTTCTCTTTACATATGAACTCATGTTTTAATGCCATCATAAATAATAGGTTAATACCAATTTTTAGAGAAGAGAAAGTAGATCACTATGGCCAAGAGAACATTGGAATATACTTTTTCAAAGTGTACTTACAGGCAAAGCTAATAAAATGTATACTTCACGGTCATTACAACAAAGTGTTACATGTAGTTATAATTTAGTTAAGGAATGTATCTTGAGGGGTTATAAATTGGTAACCGACATATCTCATCACAAATTAGAAATTTTTAAACAGAAACTGGACAAACATGTATTGAATTTGCAAGAAAAAAAAAGAAATACTGGATCAGTGGTGCTCTGCTAGAAATGGTTGATCAATATTATCATAACCTCAGACAGCTTATATTAGTTGAAAGGTTTAAATATTGTATCCATAGTGACATGAAGACCTAGAGTGGCAGTAAAAGGTTGAAATGCTAGAAGATGCTGCTTGTACACTTGATGATTATTCCTTGACTCAAAAGTTTTTTTTGTCTGTAAGATTTCCTCTCAGCAGTTTTCTGGTAAAAATCATCTCATTCTTATATCAGTACTCACTCACAATTCTCAGTCTGGCACATGTTTTAGACATGATAATTATGACAAGACCAATAAGTAATCTTTATATGGAAAGTTATTTCTGATTGAAAAACAAGCAACATACTAAAGGCAGATTTTGCAAATGCTCTTTTTTTAAGAGGTCATGGTCACAGTCCTGTATTGAAAGCAATAAAATTGTTGGATCAAACAAATCAAATTGTATTATTGATAATTATAAGCCATTCATGTTGAATGGTTTTATTTGACCCTATTAAAATATTACCGTGCACAGGAGTCTTTATCAGGTATATTGCCTATATCTGGGAGAAGAAAAATCTAGTCAGTGTTTTTATTCAGGATGTAAAGTCTGGCTTTGTTTTTCCTCTCCAGTATAGCAAAGTCATGACCAATAATCCACCCAATTAGCTGCTATGGGCACCTACCCAATAATATTTGAAACCAAAATATTAAAAATAAAAGACAGTAGGAAGTTAAAAAGAAAAAAATATAAATTAAATGACTGAATTGCATTATAATTTAAGCTATCCAGATAAACATGACATATATTTCACTGCATACAGTAAATGACTAATCATCATTTCCACAAAAAATGTTTTAATATAAAAGATGCAACCCAAAGAAATTAATTTGAGTCAATTTCAGTCATTATTGACTAAATACAAGAAGCTGGCCACAGCCTGCATGCTAAGTCCACTCATGAACAATATCCAAAATGTTGGTTGGTTACAATGGTATTAAAGTGAAAGAAAGTTAAAATAAAATTAACATCATGGGTAATCTAGAGGGTTGACAGATGCAGGAAATTACATCAACTTCCATCTAAGGCTAGTCTTGACAAAATATGGCATCACAGGAAGACATGCAATAGTACTGCATTATTACATGAAAAGATAATCTTAGTCATCTTTACTGACTGCATGAACAATCTCTGTAATATCAGACAAGGTTGTTCTTTCCAAATTTGATGACATGTCTGTCAATTTGTGTTTGGAAGGGACATAAAGAAGCAGGATCATCATTTCCTTTGTAAAGTGTAAATGTATTTAAGGAATTCAAAAAATTTTGTTACTTAGAGAAAGAAGCAAACAAAATTTAAATTATGTGCTATAATTCCAATTAGAATTTTCCCCTAAAGTTCAAACACATGCTAAAATACAAGTGAAGAATATAGATGTGACATAATCTCATTGACATTTTAAACATCTGACAAAGAACAGCTGCATAAACAGATTCATCTGAAAGATGTTTAACAAATTGGAGCAATGAAATTGTACTAGACTTGCACTTAATGTATGCTATGACCCATTTAAAAACTGCTGTATATTTGTTATCAAAGTATACATGTCTCAATCTACTATTGGTAAAGAAATTAAAATGCAAACTTCTTTAAAACTAATATGAAAAATATGTACAGAAAGAGAATATTTGTAAAAAGAAGCAAAATTTAAAACAGCGTGATAAAAAAAATGTACAGCATAATTATACTGATGTAATCTTGACTTCAGAGACAATAATATTTTCTAATGGAAAATTTCAAATTTACATTTTTGAAACATGGCAATACTTGCAATGCTTGTGTAATGAATAACAAATATATAAGGACTACTTCACTGACAGAAAAAATATTTGCTCAAAAAATTTGAAAAGGTACAAATAACAAAACTATAAATCTGAACACAAATTTAAGCTTCCTTGGCCAGAATGCAAATTAATCTAATTACCAGAATGAAATCTAACAGCACATTGTAATCACCACTGGAAAATCTACCTTATTTATCTGGCCTGTCTGTGAAGCTTAAGTCTAAGTTGCACATTTTGTACTGTTTCTATCCTTCATCCATATAAAAGCATATGCTGAGTATAAGACAAGGACAGAGCAATACCTTGTATTTTTAACTAATGTTTGATCTAAATAGCACTGTGAATTTTCCATAAATTTGCAGATCAGCACCATTATGTAGCTAAAAATACCCAATTCGTTTCAAACAAAATATTTCAAACAAATGAGCTACTTTTAGCTACAGACAACCTGAAAAAATTTGCAATAGTATGCATTTCAAATTGCATAACTGATGCTAAAATGCCTTTTCCAGAATTTGGTTTTGATGAGAGAGGCATGTGCATTTCATTGCATTTCATGCTATTTGGTACATTGCTACCCTGGTTATCTGCAGCTTTTTTGAAAGAGAAAACAGTAATAAAGTAAACAGTAAATTTAAACTAATAAAATGCATAGCATAATTAGTTTCAAATTTAAATGTTGGCAATATTTATATCCATTTAGGTCAAATTCCAAATAGGACCATTGAATCATATTATATAATATTGTTTGTATGCACAATGACCTCTCCTTTACCAAAAAATAAGAATAAGTTCAAGTACACTTCCCATTGTTAGATGGCATGTAGTTCACATCTTTGCTCATGCTAGTTGTTAGTTTGAATGATATTTGGGCAAGTAAGCACCTACAGAGATTGAAATTAGCAATAGTCTGCTAGCCAGAGGCTCATAGATTTCCTGTGGGACTAGTAACTTTCATACTGTTAATAGTCCCTTGGGCTAGCTAGTTATCAACAATCAGCTTTATTTGCTTTATTTACCTAATAAAGACTTGACTTCAGCAGATGTCCTGTGGAGTCCAAGCAGTAACTATTATCAACAGTCCTAAAATATTAGCACTAGAAGATGAAGTCAATATCTGCCTAGGAAAGGTGCTTACTATAACAAGAAGCCATCCAATTTGTGCATTTCACTTAACAGTGCCAATTATTGTACCTTCATTAACCATGACAGTTTGGTAATTGATCCTAATTACAGTGTAATATCATACTGAATTAAATTTATTCACTGGACCACAGTAATAAACTACAAAACGGTATACCACACAAAAGAACACCGCAAAAGCTATTCAAAGTTTGCATGTTAGTTTAATTAAGGTTTTTTTTAAAGGGTGGGTTTGCTCACTAGACAAACACTCCAACAGTCACAAAGAGAAAACTATATATTTTACACTTACATCAAAATAATTATAAAAAATTAGATCCATTTATTATAACTTTATTGACATCCTTTCCATACAACCACTTTTTATATGATGATAAGAATATATTTTATATTTTTCCCCTTACAAGAATGGACAAATAATTGAATACACATGGAGATATCGAGCAGAATGCTGTACATTTGTTGGGAATTAAAATTTCTGAGCATGGGCATCTAAGATTTGAAAATGTAATTTCAGCAATACACTGAGGTCCAATATATTAGGAACAATTACAAAAACTTTTGCTATTAATAATGAGACAGTAATTGGAGCTGTTATATAGAATGTGCCAAGTCAGATGGGTTCATTTGATGGTAATACACCTTTTCTAAGCTGAAACTAACATTATCTTTTGACGTTAATATTTTGTAACAGTCTTTACAACAGCCAATACTTTGATCCTGCAGAACAACCCCTGAAGTCTTTATCAGAGAGAAGCCATTTAATAGAGTGGAGGGATCGAAAGCACATGTTTTGAAATAGTGTTTCCTGCTCTTTCTTATATAAAGGACACTGCGACATTCATTTTCTTATTTTAAATAATTCTCATCAGCTATACAGTAACATCTCTTATTTCCAAACAAGACACAGTTCGATTCTTATAAAACAGGCAAAATGTGGCATTTTAAAGAACGTGTTCAGCCACCAGGAAAAAGTTGAATGAAAATGACATAAAAGAGAGAAATTATTCTTATGATAGGGAAAATTGTAATCAAAAATTTCAGAAGACATGAACAAAAGACGGAATGGCTGAATTATGATGAAAAAAGTATGTTATGCGGTATACAGAATTCACAAAAACAAAAGCAGACAAAGCATTCAGTTTTGTTGCAGGTTAAATGAACTTTAAAATTTAATCAGTAAACATGCATGAAAGCTTTGGCAACACATAAAGAGCAGAGAGAAAAGCAGCCATGCAGATACCACCAAAAGAATTGATTGCTGATAAGATCTTGGAGAGTTTTAACGGAATGTGTTTGACCATAGGTGCTCAATGCAAGCTTGATGCTGAGAAAAAAAACCCTAATAATCTGAAGGAAAGCAATCATACAGAGTGACAAAAACATCTGAGATTACCTCCATGACCCATTTTGACATAGGACTCTATCATACTATATAAAAGACTAGGTCAGTAACTTCCAAATACTTGGTTCTTCCAATGACTCATGATTTGCTTCTGCAATTTCTGTCTTTAAATGCTAATGACCATATTTTATGGCTTGTTTTACTCATGAGACATTTTTCTATTCATCAAGCCATAATTGACTTTTTTCTATGTTGTACCAAACTGACTTGATGTTGGAGAGACTTAACAGGAATGATAAACAGGTTGTTACATTTACACACTATATCACTGGAAGTGAAAGGCAGAAATTTGTTTTGGTGGACTATTTCCGGCCAGTGCTTGTCAGTGCAAGTGTGGATGCTGATGTAGTGGAATTGGAATGGGACATATTAAAGAGTGTAGTCTACAGCAAGTGTGTATTCAAATATTTTTTAAAAAATACAAGAAACATCATTGATGCCTGATTTGTTAAAAAAAATTATTTAGCATAGATTCTTGATTGCAAAAGGTAAAAATTTAAAGAAAATTTAAAAACAAATTAATATAAAGATTATTTAATTATTGACATTACATTTTCCTTGATGTAAATTTATTCAGATTAATTAATTAATGTGCTGCTGACTGCAAGAATATTCTGGCATTGATTGACCTTATCCTAACAATACCTGCCTACTTTGCTGATGCTGAGAGGGGTTTCTCAGAGATGAAAATGGTGAAAAGTGACTGGAAATCATGTTTGTGACTGGGTTCTGTTCTACCTACTCTGTATAATGTTCCATACAAATGATATTCCAACATATTCTCATTACCAGCAATACATTTGTGGAATGTTTCAGGGATACAGGTAAGAAGACCTGAATAAACCCCATATGGACCAAGAGTGCAGATGGAAGATGAAAGGACACCTTAATCCCTTCTTGAATTGGATCCAGATTATCTTGAGAAATGAAAAATGTGAATTGATTGATTGATGATTTGAAGCAGAATTTGATTTATAAATCTATCCTTCTGCCTGTCATTTGATAATGCTATTTATGCTAATAATATTTATTAATAATATTGTTGTTAATCTCAATACAAGTGTGTGGTATTGATTTTTGGACAGGACTAGTAAATATTTGGCAGGATTAGTAAATTTCTCAGCATGCAAATCCTTCTGGCTACAAAGAAATTTGTGTTAAATTTGAGACCTGACCTAATATAGTATGTTGCTGTATTCATGATACACTATGGGTAGTCTCATTTCCCAATTTGATCTGGTCTTCGGAGCATTGACATGAAACAAATTTGTAACTGTAAGGACATGCCTCAATATTAGTGTATTTAATTAGCATGTAAATAACACTGTAAAAGCTGTTTTGTTCTTGAGACAATGGTTATCATAATTAAAACTAGAAGGAATGGTTGACAATGTAGCATTGTCTTTGTACAAAAGTATGATCACTATTGTCAGCTAATTTAACAATACAGATTATAATTGTCCTGAAACTTCTCATATCAGGGCATTTTTTTTTTGGATCATGAGGTGCAAGAAGAAATAGGTGATAAAATACATGTCTTTGTAATTGTTATTCATTTTCAAATGCACATCAAGTTGAAACAACATATAGTACTAGTACATACTGTTCTAGTGTAATTAATGTAATTTAATATAGAAAATCATGTAGGCATTTTAGAATCCTTCTCATTGTTGGGTGCTAATTTTTTTTGGTACACAATCTCTTTCCAAAAAGATAATTATTTTACACATTATTTTCCATACTTTTGGAGAAAAATATTTTTTTTTACACAGCAAAAGATTACTTGATGAACTATAACACAATCTGAATAACATAATCCATATACATGTCGATTTGGAATATAAGACAAAACCCAGACTTGTTAATTCAAAAGTATCAACTTACAGGTTGCAAATATTCTGTTTGAATTTTTACATAGCTTTAAAGATTTTGAATTTTTAATAGACTTTAATCTTGCTCCATGGACATTTTGCCATAATAGGTGCCTTCCTCATTGCCTCTTCACATGCTGCTTTTCCTGGTAGTGAATCAGTTCTTATAAATTATCCCAGATATCTTTCTACAGCTGCCTTTTCCTAAGACCATGGTTATCTAGTCATTTATTCTTGTTTGCTTTCACACTTGACTTGCAGTTTTGACCTATCAAAAATCCTCTTTTACTTTCAGATCTTAATTCCCCAAATTTTAATACCATTTTAAACAGGAATTGTTCAGCTGTTTACCATGTAAGGCCAGTTCCATTAAAACATATAATTGACCACGGGAAGGAAGGCACTTTTAAAGTGGTTACTCAGCCAAAGATGCAGTGCAACATTTTCTTATTATTTCAATATGAACTTTGTGAAATCAAAGTACCCTGGCATATAGTTTTCAAAAACTGCCTTCCATGGGTACCAATATGTTTAAATGGAACAGCCTAAACAATGTAAAGAAACCAATACTGGTAATAGGAAACATTAAAATTAGGATATTGAGTTCACACTGACAAATATATTATTGTAATATATACTAATAATTTGCTTTAACAGCAACAGCTAACAGTGAATATCATCTACAAGTATCCTAAACATTATGTAAAATTGTTAACCTTAGCATTACAGCCATATAGTATATAAATTATAGCCAGTGAAAGAAAGTAAACATGTTTAATTGTTAACATCTCTAACAGCACATCAAATCAAAAAAGAAATAACGTGCCATTAACTAAATATGATTTAGATATACTGGGGCAATTAGATTTAACATAAGATGAACTCGGTTTAATGTAGTGGGATAATGTAATAGTAACTTCTTTATTTTCACGTGAAAAACTTTTGTTTTGTAAAACCTATATATTTCTGCTGGTGCTCTATGCTCTGAAATGTAATTATTTTTATTAAACAAAAGGTTCAAGCAATCTAGTATGATACAATTAGATTACATGTTATAATGTGTACATGTAATTTCAACTGATAGATATTACTAAGTGGATAACCTTAATATGTGCACTCATTTTCCCCATGCAGATATCATGTGATCTGGAAATTGGTTGTTTGTGGTAACTATCAAGAAAGGAATCAGTCTTCTGATTTTTGTGATAACATCTTGATTTTTTTTTAAGCTTTGCAGGTCAATTTATTTCAAGAGCTAAACCTCAGTGATATCAAGTTTAATAAATTACCCACATAAATTCTGCTGTTATGTAAATTTAATTTGAATTGTTGTTTTTTTAATTTTGTTTTTCATGACATGCCATTGTAATATAACATTGTATGTTGGACTTGACCGAAATTGAGTTCATCTTCTGCTTGACCTGAATTGACATTTTTAAAATTTTATTTTTGCAAACAAATAATACTCCACTCCCTCGATAATTCTCACCTGGATGACTTGCAAACCAGATTATAACACAGTGTCCATTGTAGCTCCCTATTTTTTCCAAAGAAAATATATATTAAAATGTGTTAAATGTGAAAAAATCACTATAAGAATTGGTATATTGAACCTTTGATAAATACCATATTTTATTTAAACTTTCATACATGAAAAATAATTATTAATTATTAATTTTTGTAAAAACAAAATGGGAATGTCTTGCTATGTGAAATCCTTTAATTTCGATTCAGTGTAAACAATACAATTGCAACATATTCTTTCCTGTGAAATCATGAGAAGAGTGGGTCCACCATCAATCGAAACCTATGAGTACTTCTGTGAGAAACTAATTACATGTCTGCTTTGTTTTGATCAGCAACTTGGGGAAGTTTTTGTTGCATCAAAAAAAAGCAATTAAAAGAGATCTGTGTTGTTTTATCACTTTGAATAGGTCATAAGTTTTGTGGTCATTACCATTCTCAAAATTCTTTTTTTTTTTGATCAATCAAAAATAGTTTCACATTCCTGTGTACTTAACATCACTAAAAGTATACAATGTCACTAATATATCCTAATTATTTATAAATGTGACCTTGGAGAGCAAAGGAAGTAAGCAAAAGGTGTACTCAGTGACTTAAAAGCTGTGCCTCATAGGTTCTTAATGGTGAAACAAGATCCAAAGTTTGCAATGAATTAAACAATTACCGAGTCAACATTTAGAGGTTGGCTTAAGGATAAGCAGAAACTTTGTTGTTATTTACATGATGCTGATTCAAATAATAGGATAAAATAAAATCGATTATGGACTTCAAATGATACTGAATTAGATGATGTGGTGTATGCATGGTTCTCACAGCAATGTTCCATCTCTGGAACAATTATCAAGGCCTAAGCAGATAGCAAAAAGTATGGAAAATGGATTTTGTTTTAGGGCAAGCCATGGATGGCTTTAGAGATAACAGCGCCAACATAGAATTAAACAAAATTCATTGTTGGGAGAAATATGCTCATTAAATCAGGAAGCAACATGTAATTATCCATACCATCCGTGAACAATTCTCAGAGGCAGCAGAGAAATAAGAGTAAACAAAAAGAATGAACAGATGTTTTCAAACTTGGAAGTAATATTTGTCGAACATGCCACAAACTGCAAGTATTATCGTGTTCTAATTTACTTTATTTTAAATTTTGTAGATCCATTAAATTCATGTTGGCAATGGTTAACTCTGGTAAATTTATTTTTTCATTTTAGTTCTACCACAATCAAATTTACCCATCATTTAATCAACATTGATTTTTGGAAAATGAGTGTTGATCTTTTGTATAAAATAGACTATTTTGGATCAGTCAATAAGACTTGAATTTATCCTATTCAACACAATTTGTGACATAGTACACAATGTGCAAAGTTGTATCATGTGGAATAATGTTTAAATGATCTCAATATACTAAAGTTATCCTGAAATTAATGTTACTTTTTGAGGAAAAAGGTAAACAAAGTACACTGCTATAAAGAGATATTTAATCACAGTTAATCTTAGCACGAGTATTGAGTATTCAACACTAACATGCCAACCCAACCCACCCACCCTTTTTGCCTCTACGTCGATCCCATTGTTTATTTTATTTGTTATAGGTATCTCAATAACTCATGCCCTCGCTGCTTATTTTATAGCGCTGCTTATTTTATAGCGGTTGATAGATGTTTTTGGAGCACAGTTATGAGTTATGGTTATTGGTTATGGAGGGAGTGGTGTACATAGCTAAAATATATATGGACTTAATATTAGGATCATTACTAACAGAAGTAAATATATTTATTTTGGTCTGGGTCTAGGTTTTGAAATTCCCTTAGTGTAATTCACCTAGTCCAGGATCTCTCTTTTAATAATAACTGGCATTTTTATTTTGTAAACATCAGGATCATTCGAGAAGGTTGTTTTCGAGAAGGTTGTTTTCGACAATGATAAAAGTGACCTGAGGTCAAGCAGAGAAATATATAATCTTGTAACTGAGGGGATTTTTCAGTCATGCTTTAAGATCTATCACATTCAAGTTGAGTTTTTAAATTGTGTTCAGTATTTTATTTCAGGCTGGAATCTTTTACTTGAAATTATTGAATTTAAGTAATTATTTTCTCTGGAAATACAAAAGTACTTTTATAAAATTCTTGGATAGACATTCACTTGAACTTAGTTACTTCAGACCTGAAATGTTATTTTCTTGATTCAACAAAAGACTTGGAATGTCAGCACTCTACAAATTACTACAGACACATTAACATTCTCAGCTTTAGATTTAATTTTTTTAAGGTTTTAAATTATTAGGACTTGTGTCAGTCAGTCATATCATGGAGGGTATCCCTCCTGATACATGCTGGTTGAGTGTCTGTCTACTGCCTGAACAATCACTAATCAATAGCATAACATATCAGCAGTCAACAACAAAGACAAATTTATAAGAATATCTCTCATACCAGAGAGCCCATATTGACAAAACTGCTCAGATTTGATTCTAATTGTGTTAAGGATACAAAATCTACTTTCTCCTTATAAAAGTATATACAGATAAAATCAAGTAGTTTTGATATTCAAAATGTATTGACCATCATTTCAGTAGACTGATCAGTTATGGAAGCAGAGATATGCCCAATGTTTGAACTAAGTGTAAATTTTCTATTAACAAAATTACAAATAACTTTTGTTGTTAAAATCTTAAAAAAGACCTAAACTACTTGATCTGGATATGGGCCCCTGAGTGGTCTAAAGTGCTCACTGTTATAGATTACTACCATCTCCCCTCTGTGTGGGTTTGAGTCTTGGGTTCAACCAGTTTGGGTATGTGGGAAAGCTTGCCAGTAGCTTCTCCTGGGTCAGTGGTTCTTTCTGGAGTTTTTCAGGGTTTTTCCTCCACCATTGATACTGGCTGCCATGTAGAGCCTATCTTGCACTGATAAATGGCATTAAAACCCTGTAGCAACAAAACAAACATCTGGATATACTTTCCACCAGGAAAAAAGCATCATGTGAACTACAGTATGACCAAAGCAATTAGACAATAGAACATGTATTAAGCAGATATTGTTCAGGAAATGTGTGTGTGTGTGTGTGTTTGAAATTTTAATGTAGCTTTAAAAAATTGTCATTTATATCTGCTATGATGTCTGCAGTGAGACAGTTTAAAGTGATGTCTAGCACTGGGGCATCATGATAGAGACATGTAGCATGTTGTCCAAGCCTAATTTGGATCACATTGGTGGAGCCCACTGTGGACAAGGCATTTGAAAATAAACTTTAAGACAAGTATTATATGTTATTGAACTTAAAAACTTTTATATGATACTGAACTTAAAATCAGTCCCGACCTAAGGCTGGCCCTGGAATCAAATTGTCTTGACATTAACCTCTTAATGCTGAGTGCTAAGCAGCTAGTACCATTTTTAAAAGTTTTTGGTGTGACTTGGCCGAGGTCTACTTAATTCATGAACATCATTTAAGATTAAAATACAGTTTTCCCTCACTACTTTGCGGACTGCTGTTTCGCGGGTTTTAAAAAATGATGAATTTTGGATAAAAAAATTACAAAATGTATAAAAATATATTAAAAATATTAATTGTAACATTAAAAGAATATTATAAATCATAAAAAATTACCATTTACAGTAAATAGTGTATTTATTCAGCAGATGAATACATACCAAAAACGAAATGTAGTACTTGCGCTCGCTTGAAATGCTACTTGCACAGCTAAGGGTTATCTAAAGAGTGTGGGAAGTGTTTATAAAGACTTAATATAATGTATAACTTTTAGTGAATAATGTATTACTACTAAATTAAGTATAGTGTCCCTACTTTGCTGAATTTCATTTTTTGCGGGTGGGCCTGGAATGAAACACCAGCGATAAGTGAGGGAACACTTTAAAGCCAGTCATAATAATAATACATTAAATACTGACTAAGTAATAAAAGTTCTGCACAGTTCATTTGATTCTATAGAAAATATCGATAAAGAATCTCAATTTAGAAACAAGGATTACTCCTATTTCTCCTCCATCTGTGTGGGTTCGAGTCTCAGGCTTGGCCAATGTGGATATGTGAGAAAGCTTGCCAAAAGCTTCTCTTGGGTTGGTTGTTCTTGCAGGGTTTTCCATGGTTCTTCCTCCACCAGTTTAACTGGCTGCCATGTTAAGCCTATCTTGTGCTGAAAAATGGCATTCAACCCTACAACATTTGCTATGATCTTAAATGATAAAATCAATTTTACTTTAAAGAAAGTTTTCAATAATCCTTTAACAGAATCTTGATATTTAACTTAATCTGACCTATACAAGTTGAGTTCATTTGAAGATAAAGGTAAGAATTTTAATAAATTGAAATTAAAATCTTCTCCTGTAACTTTGTCTTTTGTCTATGATTATCTGCACTTTTCTAGAAATGAGTTTATGATGGATGCATATGCACATTGGTCATTAATTTTTTTAAAAACTGGTCATAAGCTAAATGTAATAAGCTATTTTTTACTAACAAGTAAGCAATTTTATTATAATACCATCATTTTCCCCAAATTTTATTATTTTTGTATTGAAGACAAAATCTCTCACCCACTCAAAATCATGATAGCTATAAGAAACCCCTAGGAATGCTAAGTGAGTTTTTTTGTCTCATTTTCCTTGTAAATCTGAGTTTTCTGTGTACTACTGCTGTTACTCTAAAACACTATTTTACACAGGAGCATATATTACAGGTGGTAGCAGACTTGTGTGACAAAACTTAACTATGGTTGTTTGGGAGCCATATATCTATAGATGACCTTACCAAGATTTGTATGTGGAAACCATTTAGTTAGGGCACAGGACAGTGACCTCTTCTGATGGCCTTGTCTACGCCCAACTATTAAACCATGTGCTAATAATAGCAGGGAAATAGCACATGTAATAGTCCATAGCTCTATATCAATGTAACAAAACATCAGTGAAACATGTTACAACACTCATTTGCCCAATAAAGCTGTTAACACTGTATATTGATTTGATAGCTGTTAATTATAGTAGTCAGGGTCCAGTTGCCCCTGACAACTGTGTGTATGTGTGTGTATGTATATATATATATATATATATATATATATATATATATATATATATATATATATATATATATATATATATATATATATATATATAATCTAATAGAATAAAGTTTGTTAAGGCTTTGTGTAGCAGTGTAGAGGTATAAATAACAAAACAGTTTTCAAAATTTGAGAATTTTCAGCATGAATATGTTTTGATGAAAAAGGACTCAGATATATCACATGTTGATGTGACCATCCCATTCAATAACAACTTGAAATGAAGTTTTCTTTTTCAAAAGACCTCCATGCTTATCAGTTATTTCTCTGGTTCCTGGACAAGTCCATTTTCAGCGCAGGGGTATATGCAGGACTACATATGTATGCACACGGAAGAAAAGTACTTTGTTGTCTGCTTCAGACAATCAAGCAAAAGAAAAAAAAAAGAATGACAACTACAAATTTGTCTTTCCCATGATTTAACAATGGTGTAATTTCTATATTCATGTGTGGAAAGAGATATAAATGTTTATCAACAAGTCTTTCATATACAGAGCCTCATCTTATATTGGTGTATATTGTAACATCAAGAGTGAGAACAGTACTAGCCTAAAAGGGACCAATCATTCACTTTTTGAGGGTATTAGGTCCTGACACAGAGGTATTCCATTTTCCTTTCCTATCTGATTTTTTAAAATTCTTTTTTTTTCACTCTTTCTTGGGAGTAAAAAAATGCAAATAAGAAAAAACACAAAATTTTTGTACCATGAAGTCATTTTGCTCTGCTTCTTTCAGCAGCAGGTTATCTACTCTTATGACATCAGTGTGAACTGTTTGTGACATGGGAATACAATAATCAGTACCTTCCACATGGGCTGTATTGTTGCTTAAAATTTAATTGTTGGTCATAATGTTTTTATACTATGTGTTAGTCCTATTATGTAAGATATATCACATATTATCACCCCACCCCACCACACCCCTGAACTAAAATACCAGGTGATGTATATTTTTTGTAGGTCTATACTATCTGTATGACTGATAGTTAAATATAAGCAATGAAATGAGGCCCTGTGCATCAAGCTCATTGGTGGAACCGCAGGGGCTCATATCATTGCTTACAATTAACTGTCATACATGTACTATATAATAACTACAGGTAATTATATAGTACCTATAAGACAGGGAAATTGTAGGCCACATACTAGTCTAGGCCCTGTGGGTGAGTGGTAATATGGGTGAAATTTGCCTTGGGGTGAAATTTGCCTTTCCCCTGGTATCAATAAAGCTACTACAGGTAGGGATTTATGAATGGAATAAAGTAGTAATCTGAGCTAATATATAGAACAAATAAGATGAGCCCCCATTACAAGTAAAAACAAAATTTAATGAAATTTCAAACAATAAAAACTTCTAGGAGTAAACAGTATGAAAATTGTTGTTTGATAGATACTTCTTTCTTTATGTATTACTAATTAAGGAATTTTTTAAAAAAATACAATAACATTACAAGACTAGCCAATGCTGTTTAAGATTTAGAGTCCAAATCATCATTTGTGAGTCAAAGTATATCAAATAACTCTGCCTTACATTAATGCATAACCTGTTGACTGCTCCGTCCCAAAGGCCTCAGACTGTACTTCGGTTCCACTTTCTATCGTTACAACAATTCAAGATGCTTTTCCCTCTGTTCCAAACTGTTCTTTTCCTTCCCCCACTGTTTTTCTGCTTTTGTGTCTGTCAAAACCTCCAAGCAAATGTTTCTCCCTTGGATGGCAATTAATTATTTACAAGAAATTTGCTCTTTAAACTCCCCAGAGTCTCAGATCTTACTTCCTTTCTCTTGCAGGGAAGTGTAGACTAAAGGTTCAAAATTCCTCCAGTATATTTAAACTTAAGATTTTCGTTTTAAACTACACCCCCTTCCACAACGTGACCAATCAGATTTATAATAATTCCTGCCTTTCCAGTACTAAACACTATGTTATTTCATCAACAAATGTCTACGCCTGTGCCTGTGCGACTGCCACAAAGCATGAACCCCTCTTGGTATCTTTAAATAAACCATTATTTAAAAACTAATAACATCTGGTCTCTGGACTAATCTGTCCTTTATGGATTGAACAAGGTTCATAAATCTAGTTAATGGTACATGTATGCAGCTAAGGGTGTTCTACCATAATTCTAACAAAGAAAATCACCTAAAAATTTGGTCCTTTATAGGGTGGAACGGGATACAAGCAAGTTGTCACAGATGATAATGAATGAATGAATGAACAGCTGTTTTGGACAAATATAATAAACAAATATATAATGAATCTTTTTGTTTTTTGCCATCTTGAAAGAGTTGGATCAAAGCAATAAAATCCATGTACACTCCAAGTCATGTATCAAAAACACCACTATATCAGTCTCACCAAGCTAAAAATATCACACTTTCTGCTGGCATCACCAATTTATCATTATTACAAAATTATATATTTTAAATCACTAATAATACTAGCAATTATTTTAGGAGTCATATTTATAGGTATACAAAATTTACAAATTTACAGTAACATTTCATAGAAGTGATGTTATGATTGGATGACATTCAGAAGTCACACAGCTTCTGGTTGGCTAATTGTTTGCACACCAGTCTATAGGCCAAGGCAGATTGCAAATTGTGTGAACTATACACATGGAGTATAACTCTGTCAGACATTACTGACTTTGTGAGGACTTTCAAAGTAACACATAGTTCATCTAATATGATCATTTTCTACCATTTGCCAATGAATCATTTTGAAGACTGGTGTTTAAGTCCTTGTAATAGAGTCCTCAAGATGTTGGTGTGCATTCAAACTCAGGTCCTCACAAGTATAGCAGCAAACACAGACACACACACATATAGACACACACACACAAATGCATATTAACTTTATTTTAACTTATGTAGGTCAGGGTCATTAATTGTTAATAATGTACTTTATAGGATTCTTTGACAGGGTGTGTTTGGAAGTAAAAGGAGCCACTTGGATTTTGTGAAAAGCACACTTGATGTACTGAAAAGATTGAGCAACTACAGTGCTGTTGTCTGCTGCTCTTGTTTTGTTATTTATAAAGCCAAGAGGTCTATTAGCTCTACAGTAATAACAACCACTATGCTTATTCCATGGTACATAATGCCTCAGTTGTAAGTTTTGTTTTTTATTGCACAATGCCAGTGAATTTGCTGATCCATGCAGACTATCTGAGGAATTGTTTAAGGAGATGAGGCAGAGGTCTAGTACCTAAACAGAGCCAGTTTAGTGTGTAACATGTCCAAACTGACAAGTATCTTATTTTTGTTCACTGAATCAAGCTACAGTTAGCAAAAAGCAAGAAACAGTGATAAATAATTATCCAGTAAAATCTGATAACCAATCACTCATGGAGAAATAGCATGATGAACTATAAATAGGATACTACCACTATCAAAAGTTATTTAATGCTTTTGCTGTCTGAAATTTAGGGCAATAATTAAAATGAATGGTGGTAGAAATAAAAGAAAGCAGTCTGTCTATGCTGCATTCAGACTTAAAGTTAATCAATATGTTGAATTAAATAACAACTATGCTGCAGCACATCAGGTCTTTGTACCTGAGAATCAAATATGGGTATAGCAAAAAGAAAAATAGCATTCAAAGAGATGGTAAGATTAAAGCAGGATGTTGGACTTTGACCACTTCTTTCCATGAATTGGTTAAAGACCTTGATTTTGTTAGTGAATGTTGATAAATGGATACTTTGTCACAAGAAATGCATTTTGTCTGTGTTCTATGCAAAGGGCAAAAGGTGCAAAACACAGATCACAATAATTTGTTGCATTGGCCAGTTAGTATTAATGTTTTATGAACCAGCATGGTTTGTCTTGGGCAGAAAACAAAGATCACACAAAAGCTACCAAAAAACTTGCTAATACATATCAAATCATTTCAGAACTTTATTATCTAACATTGAAAGTAACAATCATTCAAACTTTTGAAAATTGGAAATATTTAAGCATTTAAATTAATGTTCATAAATTCAGTTTTGTTAGGCTTGGAGATATTTTATTTTGGTAATGTGGATTATTTAGAAATTACCAAATGAATCTTTTGATGTCTTGGACTTATGGGCTGGCTTACACACTGTTATGCTCTTTTAAATGTTTTTACCTATTAAGTTGGGGGAGGTTGGTTTATGCCTGAATAGGCTTATATGCATGTATATACAGAAAAGTTTAAGATGTCCCTTGTTAACACATGCCCTGCTATGCTGTGGTTGTGTCTTTGCATCCCTTTCCATGCAAGTTACCTGTATCAAATCAAAGGTGTAAATACCTGGTTCTGAGTTAAAATGTATTTCATCAGACCACCACTATGACACTGTGTCCTCTTGAAAAGTTTTCTTATGACTGCATCACTTGCATGAATATTGGCAATGACCTTTGTGTAATATTTAATTGGTTCTAACCACAATCATATCCACACTGCTGTGAAAATGTTTGAAACCCACACCTGATAGCAGTTGAGTCTGAATTCATAGTGACTAATACATATAAGCATGAGTTTTAACCAAACTATATATATATTAGTTGCATTCCAGTGATTAAGTTGATAGCACACTGTTAATTCTTTACTTTCTGCAAGTACTAAGTGCTTTCCCAATGAAGCAGCTGCCTGCCTTCTAGTGGTTGTTTGTGGGCTAAACCCCAGAGCATCAATAGTTACCTGAATGAGAGCTACAGTGTACTTGAGTTAGTGACCATGCAGTCTACATTTTCTATATCAGTCTTGTTCCATGCAAGCTATGTAATTTAATGAAAAATAAAATTTTAAACACCCACCAAAGCTTATTCTGGAATATGCATTACAATAAAAATGACACCTAGTCCACGAAATGCCTTCATTTGTACACCCAAAGTAGGTGACCACTATGGTTAAGACTTCTCACAATATTTTTTGGCATATCGATTCGTTTCAGCTATCATTAACTAGATTATTTCTTTGGATAAGATTGTAAAAATTAATCTTTCTCCTAGCATTTTCTTTGAAGAGAAATGTCCCTGAATCTGTTGTAAAATTGTCCACATGTGCTGGTTTCGGGACTTACACAAAAGTCTGATTTTTTTTTGTCTTAAATCTGATTATTAAAGTCTATATAATTTTGAAAAGTCTTCACCTTCAAATCCTTCAAAACTTTAGATGCAATTGTCTAAATACTTTAAGTAGCTACTTTGTTTCTCTGTGACAACTGACCTTGCTTTCAATGGAAACTCTCACTTATAGTCAGTAAAACTACTAAAATCATTTTGTGTAAGGATTATTTTCATTGTCTAAATATTGTTCAAAAGACAGTATGTTAGTAATTTCATCCAATTCAAAGCTTTTATATAAAACTTTCATAGTTGCCTCAAGGGTTTCCACACACCTGGCCAGACATGTATGTATGAACCAATAGGAACAGAGAGTATTGTTAGCAGCTTTTATATGTGTCTCTGGGGTTGCAAGGCTATGTTGTGGATACCTGTATATAAATGATGAATTCCTTGAATAGTGACACATAAATTAAAAGGAAAATAAATCAAAATAATAATTGTAGATTTAATCAGTCTTTGCACTCTGTAGTATTCTGACATTGAGTCAAGTTAACGCATAGTTATTTGCCTTTTTCCCTGAAATGAGGTAGGAACACATTTTTGAGGTTAGACTTGAATACATACAAATACATCTACTTTTTGAGAGATTTTCATTTAGCTGGATGCCTAGGTCTATAAAAGATGTTTCTGATGGGTATATTTCTTGCACATGTGCAGAAGGGTAAAATTGGACTTTTTTGTGTATTGGACCAATAATTTGCATATCCAGGCCACTTTTTGCTACAATAACAAAATAAAACTGCAATTTTGACTGGTCTGCTTTAGATCTCAGACCAAGATGTCTACAATCCAGATAAAACTTGGAAAGAAAAAAAATTATTAATGTCTCTAATTTACTTTTTCTTGCTGCAGTTTGTAATGCAAGTAGAAACTATATCTTACTTAGTGTCACTGTAGAACTACATCTGTCTACTTTTCAGTAATATTATCCACTTTGGTTATCATAAATGTTGATGATACATAGCTTGGAGGTAGGGTATAACCTGATAACATGGTACTTGGAGTTCATGAGTTAAATAATTTTCTATCTTATATCAGGTTGAAGGTTAGTGACCTTGACAAAGAATTTTGTTTGTTTTATATCGGAAAATAGTTTTTGTTCCCAAGTTTCACAAGAATATCAGAGATGGTTTCAGTACTTTGCAGTTAAAAAGAAGAAATGGTTTTATCTAGGATTCCAGGCAATTATTTTGGCCAGATGTAACATGGTTCCTTCATGGATACTACAAAAACACAAATAATATTTGTTACAAATTGGTTTTGAGAAGGAATGCAGCTTTAACATGCTGGTTAAAGATTTTATAAAAAGAAAATACCAAATGCAACTTGTATGTATGGTATCACCAAAGTTTTATACATGCTGATTCACATAGGAGAAGAAAGTGATAAAACCATCAATAAACCCATTTGCCTGACAGTCTTCATTAAGCTAATTAATTCATTGCTTGACTTTTTTAAAGTATAGAATGCAATAATGTCAAAGTAATGTATCTCATATTCATTATAAACAGGAAGCTCAGGAAATACAGGAAATTGTGCAAGTAGTATTTAGGTCGGGTAGCTTTGATTTTCCATTTCTCATACACAATCAGTGGTCTGCTAGTAAATCTAAGATCAAGGCCTCATTTCCTGGAAGTAGATTTCTATTTTTTTCTCACAGCCATTGAAAGTAGTCTGTAAAGTGGTATGCTGTCTTTGTAACAAGACAGAAGGGGAAAGAATGCAATGAAAACTAAATTTATTATATCCTTTGTTTATGAAGAAGTAGTAAGTAGTACATGCTTAACATACCAACATGCCTAAATTGTTAATGACAACATGTAAAACTGTGCTTATGGGAGCCAACAGTATCACTAATGGAATAAGCAGAATGTCTTGGAACTCAAATTCCCATTTTAAGTCATTCCTTTTACTCTCTATCATTGACATTTTTACACAAGTCACACGGGTGACTGTAATTTGGTATATGTTGTTTTTTTTTTTACGGCTAGGTTTTCAAGTGACCACAGTTCATGACAATGATTATGATTGGGCTTGCATGAATCTGGTCCAGAGCTGTTTGGAGATTATTGAACATTAGATATTTTATAAGATTTGCTTTTTTTCAGTGATACATGTACTTAATCCAAACTAAACACCTAAAGAAAACAATCATAAATGTTAAAATTGATAAAAAATACTGTGATTTTCAAATTTAAAAAAAAACATACAATGCTTCAGTTTTCATTTCATTTTCAGTTCACTTAAATGGAGAGGAAAATTTTACATATTTTGCAAACTTTTTATCACCTGCAATACTGGAAGGAGTAATCCCCTGATAGCAAATCAAGAAAAGTATATGTTATTTGTCTCATTTATTCATTAGGTCAGCTATGCAACTTTGCTCAATGGGCAGATCTGTTAATGTTTTTATTTTTATATTTTTACAGCCAACATGTGGTGGTGATTGTTTTATTGTTGCACTTGTAAATAAGGTTAAAAACACAAAGACAATCTGTGTACTAGCTGTTTTGCTGAACAGGATGTGAAATACTATGAAAGTTTATTTTAGAGATCACAATCTTGGATATGTCATCTGTAAGTCAAGACCAGCTTCAAACTGCATAGAACCAGATCTACCATCCCATGATGCGCTTTCAGATCTTAGTTTATGCAGTTTGTTAGGACTTAAAAGTAGAACAAAAAAGGAAGACCCTGATATGTAAGATCAGGGTCTGTGTTGTGTACACTGACCAACTTTGGAGCATAGATTGCACATGTAATACATCTTTACATTAGGTGGTAAGTATCATTGAGGTACTCATCACAATGCTATTTATGTAGAGGTGTGTATTGTGTGATTGTGCCTAGGTTGAATGGGTAATGTGGAACTCTTACATCATTTATGATAAAGATGTCAAAGTTTGAGACATAATTGGGGTTGTCTGTAGATGAGTACAACAGTGGCAGAACTTTGATGATCTCCTAGGGTTTGAGGAGAGCTTGTTATGGACACTGTGGCTAATATGTAGGTATATATAAAATGTATAGTGATAGCATACAGCCCCTCTTAGACCTTTCAAGACACACTTCAGACTTTGCAATATGATTGGAGGTATTCTGTCACTGTACAATATAGTATTAGAATTTCAAACTTTAGATAAGTTCTGGAGGGGTGGGTGTCTAGTGCAGATACCATATACACTCACTTTTAAGTTGATTCTAATTGCAAACAACATGGAACCTGATCTGCTGTCACATAAATCTCTGGTAGATCAAGTCTGTGTTGTTTATTGTATTGATTCTGATTGCTTCCAAACAAACCTATATAGACCATCTCTGATGGTACATATGCAGTTTGCAGTTACAAAGGAATATTAAAGGCATGTACTTTTTAAGTTAGTTTTTCGTCACCTAGATCAGCACAATTATATTCATCTTAATCTAGGTGCAGCATGTTCTGATGACCAGGACATGACATTGATACTTAGTTACAATGGTCTTATTAAAAGCTTTTGTAAATCATCAGTTGGAGGTGGAGGGACACTTTATAGCAAAATACTTTATAGCACAGTATACTGTTGAAATATTGACACCCTTGTTTTTTGCTTTGAGCATCATTAACCTGAAATATAAAAATAAGAATGCTTTAAGACTTTTTTCCAAAATCTTTTAAAACCAGTTCATTTATAGTGATTTGATTGAAATTTGAGGAAGTTTGTAGTGAAATAATTAGCTTTAGGACTTTTTTCAAAACCTTTTAAAACCAGTTCATTTATAGTGCTGTCATTGAAATTTGAGGAAGTTTGTAGTGAAATAATTAGCTTTAGGACTTTTTTCAAAACCTTTTAAAACCAGTTCATTTATAGTGCTGTCATTGAAATTTGAGGAAGTTTGTAGTGAAATTAATCAGCTGATGAACTTGTAAAAAGGTCATTGAACTTGGAATGACTTTAAAACATGCAGTCATTTAACTTGGAATGACTTTATAGCATTCAAGATATTAAAAGTACAACTTATTAAGAGCACTGACATTACCTTTTAATAGTTGTACACAGGTGTAGTATATTATATGCATGCATATATGGTACAGTCAGCATCAGAGGCACAACAGTCACCAACCTACACTTTACCAATGACATTGATGGACTAGAAGGAAATTAGCAAGAACTAGCTAGCTTAGTAGAGAACCTTGACAAAACTCTGCAGCCTGTGGCATGGAAATCAGTGCAGAGAAGACCAAAATGATGACCAACAACACCAAGATCATCAGCACTGACATCAGGATCCAAAGCTAGAAATAGTCCACAGCTTCAAGTATTTGGGGGCAATTGTAACAGATGAAGGATCAAAGCCTGATGTCCATCTGGATTGCCAAGAACATTGCACTCAGTTCAAAGGTCAGAGTGATGCCCTCACTGGTGATCTCCATATTTCTCTACACCTATGAATCATGGACCATAACAGCTGACTTAAAGAAAAGTATAAAGCCCACAGAGATAAGATCCTCAGGTCTCATACAAAGACCGAGTCACCAATGAAGAAGTACAGCAAAGGATCAGACAAGCCATTGGGCCTCACAAAGACCTCCTGACCACAGTGAGAAAAAAGATGTAAACTGCAATGGTATGGGCATGTCTCACAATCATCAGGACTTGCCAACACAGTCCTACAAGGCACTGTACAAGGAAGAAGAAAGAGAGGCAGGCAGAGATAGAGGTGGCAAGAAAACATTCAGGTGTCACTGAGAAAGACAGAGAATTGAGAGGAATGGAGGAAGATGGTTGACAGGTTTCATGAGGTGCCCCAACAGTCAACTAGACTATGGGACTGATGATGATGATATATGGTACAATATAATTTAAAAATAAGGTATTGAGTTTGGTCTGGTTTTCTTTTTTGAGTTTACACTCGTTTAAACTGGATTAATTAAAATTGATCATGCATTTATGGTTAGATGTTAAAGTTTGACCTTCATATCTTCAGCAATGATATATTCAACATTTTGTTCATGTTGAAGTTGAACCAGTGTTTCATGACTTGCATAATGCTCCATGTATGTGATAAGGGGCAAAATAGTGTTGGCTTCATCCATATGTCTGGAAGTTTGTCTCCATTTGAAGTGACTAATCTCCTGTTTGCTAATGACTAATGACCTGAATTCCATATCAGAGTCTGACATGCAACAAAGTATGGACCTTTCTTTTCAGCTTGCAAAAAGTATTGGTCCCACAATGAGTATCATAAAAGATGGGTGATAAACCAACCTGCACCAAGAAAACTTTATATAGACCCCACAATCAGAGTAAATGGCCAAACCATCCTGGCAGTGGACAAGTTCATATATCTTGGCAGTACAGTTACATGCAGTCCACATTGATGATGAAACCAATGCCAGACTTGCTTAGCAAGTGTAGTCTTTGGCAGACTATGTGCAAATTTGCAGGAGCACAGGTGCATCAGTCAGCAAACAAAACTCGGGGTCTACAAAGCCTGTTTTACCAACCCTGCAGCTGCTTGAAAGCCCTGAACAGTGTGCAGGTACCATGCCAAGAAGCTAAATCATTTTGACATGGCCTGCCTGAGGAAACTGTAGAGGATGCGATGGCAAGTCAGGGTAACGCATTGAGATTTTCACACAAGCATCCACACACTGCTGATGAAATCACAGCAGAGATAAGCCAGCCTCATGAGCAAGATGGCAGAAGAATGACTATCAAGGAAGATCTTCTATCCTGAACTGAAGGAAGAAAAATGATCTAAGGGTGTCAGAAGCAAAGCTTTAAAAATTCCTTCAAATCATCCTTGAAGCATGACCAGGGTAAATGTTGGAGCAAAGCAACACATCCTAGGAAACTGGAGTGGTATATCTGGTCAAGTGTTCCACAGACAGTTCAGAGCATAAATTGGTCTGGTTAGCAATTAGCAATAACCAAAGCAGTCAGTGATATGGTCATTTTTGAATTTGAAGGCTGAACACCACCACCACCAGCACCTTGGTTAGGTTTTGGGTTTAGGTCAGTTTCTTAAGCATTGTGGGGTTTTAATCTTCAAAAATGCTTGATGTAGTCCTTGTGTATCACAATACTAACTTAATGCTTTAGAAAATAATTTGCTTATGAAACTTACTGTTTGAATCAAATATTACATTTAAAAAAAAGGAAAAAAGTATTTTGCTGGAACAAAATACAGCTATAAATCCCCCATCCCTTCATTTGTGCTTAATTTGGTTTTGGTATGTATACTGCAGATAAGTAAATATAGAACATCTTAGTGGTTGGTTGCCAGCCTATTAGAATTTCTATGGCTTACAATGCCATATCACTTAGTTTTGCAGGCACATCTCTCTGAAATATTTTGGTACTTCATGTAAAGTATAATTGTAATAGTGTAATAGCTGTCTAGGACTGTTCTACTTTCAACATATCATAAAGCTACATTATGATGTGATAGAACTTGGTCTCTTGAGTATCTCTTTCAGTATTGATTAGACAGGAAATAAACACTTAAGAGCTTATGTAGATAGAGTTTGATTTTATAGCAGCATATCTGCATATTTTACACAAATTGATTAAAAAGACATGATGTCTTAAATTTGTTTAGTTTATGCAAAACAATCAAGTTTCAAGCATTTAGTTGTTAGTGGATTGTTTATGTTATAATCACTATCCTTATTTTATAATGATACATTTGATCAATATAAACTGAGAGGTATGAGGGAAGTTTAGAATGTTCTGTGCAGGTTTGAAATTATTCTACCAAAGGTCCCCCAAAAGTCTTATCAAGTTTTCTGGACACCATTGAATGTTGATATGTGAGAAAGCTTGCCAGTAGCTTCTCGAGGGTCAGTGGATCTTTCCACAGATTTCCCTGGTTTCTTCCTCCATCATTAATACTGGCCACCATGTATGGCCTATCGTGTGCTGAAACATGGCATTAAGCCCCAGAGCAACATCAACTCTTATTTGTAATAACACATGAAGCAAGTTCTTCTAAAGCACCCCACCCCCCAATTACAATATGAACATTGCTCACTGTAAAATTGATGGTTTCCATTTATTTTTGATAAAGCTGTCAACATTGGCAGGACAAAATTTCACCTTGTTGTTTCATTTTCATTTAAAAAATGGGCATATTTCTAAGCTGTAACCACATTTGTTTCATTTTCATTTAAAAAATGGGCATATTTCTAAGCTGTAACCACATTTTCAATGTAATCAGTTCTTTATATTCAAAGTCTGTACAGTATAATGGTATTCTACAGTTTCATTCCTGAACCAGTCAGAATGATTCTACTGGGAGCAATGATCACAGTATTTTGAATTTTAGCAGAGAGATAGCTTTCAGCTTTTTTGAAGGAAACTTTGGATAATCGTTCAGATTTCAGAAGTATGATAATATGAATACTCTAGATGTATTTTATGTAATTTTTATGATAGATAAAAAATTTGTGGACATTTTTTAGTGGGACCCAAGTCAGCAGATTTAAATGAGGAACATAGTTTAACAAACAAAAACAAAAACCAGAAATAAAACTGGAATTTTTTATCTGTACAAGGACAGTCGGATTATCATGCAAATATATTTTTTAAAAAACAAGGTTATAAAGAAACTAGGTTTACATAATTAGTTATTGTACCAGTTGGGCACATCAACACAAGCTGAATTATGAAATAAAAGACATCAAGTTTCTTGACAGTATTCAGGTAAATTGGTATTTCCATTAGTACATGAGTAATGTGGGCAGAAAGAAGGAGTATTTAGTGTCCAGATAGAGTATTTGGGTCATAATGTCACTTGGTCACTGTGAGAACACTTCACCCAGCCATAACAATTATTGCACCCTGAGTTAGTCATGGTGGTCACCAAGACACTTGTTGATTTAAGACTCAGTTTGGAATCAGTATGCAATCAAGACTACAAGATCACATTTTTGTTAAACAAAAAATGTTTTCTGACCTTGTGAGTAAAGAATCTAATTTACTGAAAGCTTATCTTGAGTTTCATGGTTCATTTCATTTTACTGCTTTAAACACAGATACCTTTCTAGAATTACCCTTAAGTGATGCTTGAAAGATATTAGTGCTAGTTTTTATCATAATCAAAGTTGAAATGTAATATGTTTGCTGCCAGATTTTGACTTCAGCTCTAAGGCAAAAACATGTGAAATCACAAGTCATTTGAACATAGGCAGAATGGGTTGTCTACCTTATCACAGTTAATAATGAGATTCATAAGAACATGGAACCCTGTTTAATTGGTCTGTTATATTTCCTGTTTATTATCTCAGCAGACAAATCATGTAATAAATACCAAGGGCCACCCACTCTTCCATTAAAGGTTCATAATGGTTGACAAAGAACCCATATACCCAAAATTAGAATTTTTTAAATTTAAATTTGTTTCTGAGTCTTTTATTAAACAAGGTCAGTTTTGGAAAAATACATTTGTTGTACACATCTGATAGGTATTTGCTATAGGAGGCATCCTTTAATAATAATAATAATAATAATAATAATAATAATAATAATAATAATAATAATAATAATAATAATAATATTAAAAATAATAATAATAATAATTATTCTAATACTCTTATAGAAAATACCAGATACTTATATGCTGAATATGAATAAAATTGCATTCAGTTTTTATCCCTTTGTTTTTTTTTTATTCAAGAAGCAGTTAGTGCCCAGAAATTTGGAACCCACCACATGAATTCTCAAATTTGAATAAGTCATGTATTTTAAATTTCTTTTTAAAAAAAGCGTAAAACTACACTAGACATAACTATATATGACAACATTAAACAGTGAGAATTTTGTTAATGCCTACTGTAGGCAACACTTAAGAAATAAATACCAGTTCAGTAAGTCTTGTTAGATGAAATTCATGTTTCAGTTTTTATTTTGTGTAAAATTTGGTTTTAGTGTGATCGCAGTAAACATGATACACCACTCCCTTGATAACTTGCGGACATTGGGGTCCAAAAGACTGCGATATAAGTGAGAGTGAGTTATCGAGGGACCTATAACAAACAACAAAACTAACAAGGGGATCGCCCTATTGGCAAAAGGGGGGTGGGTGTGTTTTGGCATGTTACAGTGTTGAATACTCAATTAATAATCATGCTAAGATTAACAGTGAATAGATATCTCTTCATATCAGTGTACTTTGTTTAATTTTTTTATCACAGAGTAACATTAATTTCAGGATAACTTGCAGTATCATCAAAACATTATTCCACGTGGTTTTCATTCTTTTAGCACATGTACGACTTCACGTTGTGTACTACATCACTAATTTTTGCTGTGAATGGTATACATTCTAGTTTTATTGTTTGATCCAAAGTAGACGGTTTTTTTTAATGTGAAAGATCGACTCGACACATTTCGAACAAAAAATCGTTGATCGAATGATGTGTAGATATTTATTGCAGTAGAGGTAAAATGGAAGACAAAAATACAAATTCACAAGGGTTAACCATTACCAACATGAAATTAATGGGTCTAAAAATTTAAAACGACCTAAATTAAAACACAATAAGACTTGTGGTTTGTGACATGTGTGAACCATGTGTACACAGCATCATCTAATTCATTATTGATTGCAGTCCATGCTCATTTTTGTTTTATTCCCTTCATCTGAATCAACATCATGTGAGTAATTTCAAAGTTTCAGCTCATCCTTAAGCCAACCTCTAAATGTTGACTCAGCAATTATTAGTTCATTGCAAATTTTTGATCTCACTTGTCCTTATGAACACCATTTATGATGAACAGCTTTTAAGTCCCTAAGTATGCCCTTTGCTTAATTCCTTTGCTCTCCATTGTCACATTTACAAATGATCATGATACATTACTGATATTATATACTTTAATGGTTTTAATACCTAAAAGGTGAAAATATTTTTGATTGGTCAAGTAAAATGAAATTTGATTGAATCTAATGAATAACAGAAGGTTTGCTCCTATTGGCATGCCTTTGAACTTTATTTTATTGTACTTACCTGGTTTGATTTGATGCAAAAGACATATTCAAATTGATAAAACAACACAGGTTTTTTTTTTAAATTGATTCTTTTATTGCAACAAACACTTCCCCAAGCTGTTGATGGAAACGATGCCAGCAGGTAATTATGTTTTCAGGGAAGTATTCCAGGTTTGGATGTGAAGGTCAACTGATTCTTTTCATGTTTTCATATTAGAATATATGTAGGTTGTGATTATAGTGTAGAGACAAAATTAAAGGATTATAATGTGAATTTCACCTAGCAAGATACTTAATTGGCATTTCTTTCTCTAATGCTGCATGTAAGCATATACAGAATTTTTCAATGAGCACTGTTTATTTACAGTGTATTGACAACTATTTTTCTATTTAAAAAAAACTAATATAATATATGATATTTTATTAGAAATTGCAAATTTCACAATATGGATTCTATCTTTATGGGGCGGTTGCGAGTTATGAGTTATCAGAGTTATGAGTTATCAGCAGAGTTATTGAGGGAGTGGTGTATTAGGGTATGTATGCATTCAAATGTGAAAGGTTTTCAGAGTGATGCCCATAAACATTTTGGTCAAAACTTAACTAATTGCTGGCTCTATTTTGATTTGGGTCTGAAGAAGTGTTTGTTACCTAGTTACAGTAAGTTAAAAGTAGATAGGTTGTGTATTATCATTTTGTGTCTTTTGTATTAAGTCAGCAGGGTTAAGTAAACATTAAAAAGCATGTACAACAGTCATGTGTCAAGTAGACTCATTTCAATTAACCATCAAATCTTTTAAATCTTGTTATGCAAGTTATCCTTATTGCAAAATATGACCAAAGATAGCAGGGAAATTACCATACATACTCTCTGGTAAGTTGAGTCTGACTGTAGACTATGCAGACCAAGAACTTCTGTTGCATAATGCACCAGCAAATATGGGTCTGTGCAGCTTGTTCTACAGATTACTCCTAAACAAACAGAACCTACATTATGCAAGTGTATACAGTAGGTGAAAGGTTTATACAGTGCTTAGTTTCATAGAAAGGGTTAATTATGGAGAAGGGAGGTCAGAAGTTTGTATTGGACTTAATCTTCCGAATTGGCACTCAGATTTTTGCACAAGGATGAGCAGAGATTTTGAAGTTACTTCCTGTGAAAACATAGGTGGCACTCTACAGTTTTGTATTTAGCAGAGGGTTAGAATTTTAAAGAAAAAAAATTTCCCTGAGATTCATCACTAGTTATAATGGCTATTTAAAAAAGAATTTGTATATCTTAGGTATTGTTCAAAGAACCTTTAATTCCCTTTATTTTGGTGTATGATTGATGGTTTTAATATGGCTTATAGAGTATACAGCTTGGCCTTACTCCAGATGTACACCTTTAAAAAAAGTGCTAGCTTTACTTGCTCATTTTCACTTCCTGAACTTCAGAGATAAATTGTAAAAAAAAGAGCCAATAACTTTTTTTTACACTTTACGTATTTGGTAATTCTTTCATAGCACTTTTAGAAGCTGTTATTGTCTAGTTTGGCAAAATTCATTTTCCCTATTTTAATAGCTGCCAAGGATAGTTTACTTCAGACAAATTCAGGTTGATTTTTGGAACACAAGGGAGCAGTCATTTTAGTTACTAGTGTGCTATGATCATATAAAATTTTCAAAAGTACAATATCCAAAGAAATTTCAGCCACATTACATGAAAGTAGCATATAGGTATGCCAACATTCTCTCCACTGTGCATGTTTAAAATGCAAACAACTTCATGGTACATACATCACTCTCTCAAAAGTACATAATAACTGGTGAGTGCCACCATAGGGTCAGTGTTTTAAAAACTGGATTTATATATAGTGTTTAATCCTGGATAGCAACCAGCATGTATGGGAAACCTTTTCCTTAAAAGTTGAACTTGTTTATTTCATATAAGAGCACTCCAGAGACCGCTATGGTGGCATAGTGGTTAGCACATCCACCTCGGATGAAGGAGGGGAGGGAGTTTGAACCTCGGCTGAGTCATACAAGAGACATATAAAAATAGTACTTGCAGCTGCCTTGCTAGACGAAAAGCATATCAGAAGTTAATGTTAGGACAGGTCAGCCTGGTTTCTGCATAATAAGACTTGGTGGGACATAATGCTACATGTCTGCGGTTTGATTCTCCAGTGCTGGATATCACTATAAACTGCCACACTACAGACATTATAGCGATATGACTTTAAAAATTTTAAAGTTAAATTGAAAATCCAAATCACACACATTTATTACTTCCATCCATCATTTCCTTTTTCCATTTTCAAGAATTAACGTGCTATAACTTTAGCTTGTGTTTCTTGTATTACTGAATGTGTCTTTTAATGAAATAGCATAGGTATGCAATTCAGACAGCAATAAATGTAGTATAAAAACAGAACTTCTATAAGTGTAATAATACAGTTGTTAATTATAACAGAAAATATACCTTATTTTGTTTCATTCAAATAATGATTGTTCATACAAAATACAACCATTGGTAATGTCAGATACCCCTCTCTTACATTGTTGGAGTAGGTTGGCTATGTTATCTAGAGGGTGATTGATGATGGTGTAACTTGCCCAGAGCAAGTAAATATCAATGTAAAGTGTGAAACTTATAAGTGGATAGATAAAGATCTGAGCAAATACATAGAACAGAATAACATGAGCCTCAATTGCAAGTAAATACAAGATTTAATCAAAATTTAAAATGGTAAAATTTATAAACAATTGTGATAATACATTATGATTGAAAGATACTTTAATTTTGAATTAACTTATTCAGTGAATTTCAAATACAAATGCTTATACCAATAGCTTATCTGTTAAGCTATAGAATTCATCATCATTAAATCAAGTGAAAGATCAAAAACACTACTTTGTACAGATTCATAACCAGATGGTCTTGATTCATTCCATATTTACAGCGCCTGTCCATTTGACTTCCTTGTGGTTATAAATCTGGGTCCTCTCCACCTCTTCCCTTTTCCAAATTATCAGGTATTTTGGCCCTTTTAATTTTGTGTGGCCACTTTGGTTTAGTAAATGTGTGATTCATCATGTGGAGCTACCTCACCTTCCAAAATTAAACAACAAAGAAATGTAAATCTTCCATCATATAATGGGGAGGGGTAGATCAATACACTCTCCTCTTGTTAATGTCAGATATAGTTCTATAGAAATACAAACTTTAAACAGATACAAATGGTTGTATAGTCTAACTGGCCATGACAGACTGTAAACAAGCCTAGTTTCAAAAAATTAATTGTCCTGTTAATGGCTATTCCAATACCCCACTGAGACAATAGTTCCAGGTGCAACTCAATTACACAAACAAATGAAATTCCTTACTTCCCCATAATGAATACACACATTATAGACACTGCCATGTGTAAAATCACATAAGGTCAGAGAATTTACAGGGGTTCTCATAATTCTTCAATCTAAAATAAGGTATGAAATTCTAGATGCATAAACTCTTATAATAGAGAATCTACATTCAATCAGTCATCATTGTATAAAAAAATATGGTACAAATTCAGGTAAATGAACTCAATACTGTTCTATTCATGTCAAGAAAATTCATCAACAAAAACAAATAAATCCACGCAAATCAAACAAGTCATCATAGTAGTATTAACAAATTACATAAGAATGGTTGTTGTTGTTGTTGGGCTTAACGCCATTTTTCAGCACACAATAAGCTATTCATGGCAGCCAGTATTAATGGTGGAGGAAGAAACCGGGAAATCACCAGAAAGAACCACTGACCCACGAGAAGCTACTGGCAAGCTTTCTCACATATCCACATTCACTGAATCCTAGACTGGAACCCACCAAGACAGAGGTGAGATGGCAGTGATCCGTAAGGGACATTGCTTTAGACCACTAGACCACTCCAGGCCCCCATAAGATTGGTGCAGATACCTTTTGCTTCCAAGCTCTTACTTCCAGAATTTTCTGCCAATTCTCCAGACAATTGATTCCTCTGGATAATAATTTTATGAGTGAATTTACTTCTTAAATTCACTCCGAGTCCCCTTACAATTGCTTTCTTTTGCAGAAAAGCTTAGACTGATTTACAATTTTTTTGATTAACACATTTAAACAGTTTTCATGGGGAACTATGCCCCGTTTAGTGTGAACAATCTGGATGAAATTTCTTTCCCACCTGAGCTAAGTTCAAACAATGCAGTTCCTCTGACAACTTAGATTACCATATACTATTTCTGCAATATTTCAAATATGACAACTCCACTACAGATTAAAAATTGACCCTGACTGCTCAGTTGAAACAAATGTAGCTTTTTTAAAAAAATCAATAAACTCATGCCAGAGACGGTACCAATCTGTGCATTATGGCAATTTAGACATGCAGCAGGTCTCCCATAAATCTAATTAATCCTACATTTGTCCAACTAAATGTGTTATACAGAGATTAACAGGAAAATTCCACCCATTACAGGTAATATGACATTAGTAGCAGTTAGATTTTAAGTCAGCCTTGACAAGGATAATGCCAGATCTTGTAGCTTGAATGAGGACCTTCAACCATCTAAATACAAATTCATTTATGAAATGTAATTGAATATCATTCAATTTTCATTTATTACTCATTGTTCTGTATTTTGCTTTTGCACTCTCCATCTTCACAGTACATACAGTGATCATTTCATTAATGCTAATTCTGCATTTTATTTGTATTCATTCTGCATTTCCTTCAAAGTTCACTGGCTAAAATTCCAATTTTAGGGTCTTTACCTATGTTGAAGCAGGTGAAACAAAGCATTTACAACATGGATTTTGACAGCATATAACTGTTCACCCACACATTTATCTAAAGATAGCTAAAGTTATTTGATATGATGGACATTTATATATTGACTGGCAGTTCAAGTGATACTAATTTACACAATGAAAGAACATAACTTAAATCATTCTTGGTCTTTTTTATGTGCTTCTCTATATATCTTTACAATATTATCATTATTTTGATTTCTTTCTACATCAGTAGAGAATTCATATTAATATCTGAAACATTTAATGCCACAGACATGTAGCATCATGTTCCACCCAGTCACATTATCTTGACACCAGACTGACCAGTCTTAACACTAACCTCTTAATACTGAGCACCAAGTAAGAAAGCTGCTTGTACCATTTATGTAAGTCTTTGGTATGACTCAGCCAGAGTTCGAACCTGTGACCTCCTGATCCTAGGTGGATACTCAAACTTTGGCCACTGGAGTAGTATGGAAGGAATAAATGCAAAATCTGAATGCATTTCTGAGACCATAAACAAAAGATGCTAGATGACATGCAGTGTAGAGTTGTTAAAGTTACCCATTTAAGTTTTGGTTTTTATTACTGGTTCATTTCTTCTTAACAGGAGTGATCACAGCAATTCTATGGCTAATTAGGTTTTGTTCAAGTTTTCTTTTGTATCATCATGTATGTTTGTTCCAAATAAGGTGAAGAACAGGTATCACACTTTGAGTGAAGAATATCTGGATAATCAGCCCCTTCATATCCATACACAGTGTTATTTCAAAATGAAATGTGTATCAGGCAGGGAAGCAGGCAAGATACAGAATTCTTGTGTTATATATGTATATTTTGTTATATTGTATTTTTGTGTGTGTGATTGGGGTTGTGGAATTAATGCCGACCTGTAATTTATGAGGATTCTTTCAAGTAAACAAAACATTTAAGACCTGACTTTGAGTTAATGGGTTTTTCCATAGAAAATACTATCAAGTTGCAGATCATGTGAAATATAAATATTTATAGACTTTGGTAAACAATTATTCATTCTGGTTTTATGATTATTGATCAGTGGAAACACTGATAACTATTTATATATAATTGGAGAGGAATTATTTATTTAAATTATTCTTTGGAATTAAAAAGTGCTCTTTGACTTTTTGGACTAAAGTATTCATTAGGAATTATATGAGGACTTGTTCAGAGACATTCAAGATTATGTCAGTATGATACATCAGGACATTCAAGACCATTGAAATTCATTTGGAACACTTTGAACCTTTGAACTTGAGATAGGACATTATGATTATTTAGGATTTAATTTTTTGTTGGTTCCTCTTTAAATTTCACTTTGTAACTTAGCAAAATGTGTGTGTGATTTGGATTTTTAATGTAGCCTTAACAATTTTTTAGTCATATCAGTATGATATCTACGGTATGGCAGTTTATAGTGATGTCTAGTACTGGGGAATCAGGTCTCAAACATGTAGCATGATATCTCCAGTCACATTATCCTGATGTTACAGGCTGACCAGACTGACACAAGGTTTGATAGTCCTAACACTATCAAGGGCCCCAGCCGACAAGTGGTCTAAAGTACTGACCATTATGGATCACTGCCATCTCACCTCTGTCTTTGTGAGTTCAGTTGAGTTCAGTTCAGACTCAGTTACTGTGGGTAAGTGAGAAAGCCTGCCAGTAGCTTCTCCTGGGTAGGTGGTTCTTCCTGGGGTTTTTCATGGTTCTTCTCCACCATTAATACTGGCCACCATGTATATAGCCTATCTTGTGCTGAAAAATGGTGTGAAACCCTATAAAAACAACAACACTAATTCCTTAATTCTGAGTACCAAGCGAAGCAGGTGTTAGTACCATATATATGATCCAGTCAGGGTTTGAACCAGCAACCTCCTTAATTCGAGACTCTTTAATGACTAGGCAACTGAAGAGCAATAAATTGTTTGTTGAATTGTACTTGGTTTAGCTTCCTTTCTGTTACTTATTTTAGATCCTGAGTTGTTACACTTGGAATTCTTGTTTTGAATTAATGTTGGACTGCTGAGTAAAAATTTAATTTTATTCTGTTTTGATCCAACATGATCTTATAGATTGCTGTTGAGATTAATGGTGGCAAATTGTTCACTGAAAAATGTATTAATTCTGTTTCCTCCTCCCCCTCCCCCTCCCACCAGGTTGTTAAAAAAAAGTGGAGTGGGTGTGATACTGACATTTTGTTCTTGTTTCAAGGACTAAAGTTGTTTCCACCCACAAGATACAACATGCTGTATTGATTTACTGTCTTGACCTTGTTGGGCTTGCATTGTAGTGTAACTAAATATCCTTGTGGTCACAATCAACAGAAAACCCTAAATACATACCTAAAATATCCTTCTTTTTTCCTGCTGAATATTATTGATACCAACAAATCACAGTAGTTTAGTACTGGTTAAGTAAAAGTGAATCATGGCCTGACTTGATAAGCATTAAACAGGTTGTAAGAAATATAAAGACTTTTACATGAGGTCAACTTTGGTGTCAACATCTTCTGAACAGTCCATTTTATGGTTGAATACTTCCTCTTAAAAATTTTTCATTCTTCCAGTTATTTGTTGGGCAGGAAATGTGGAAATGGTTTCTGTCCAGTCTTATTAAAATGAGATTTTCACAGTCTGATGTACAAGTTTAATGGATGCCAATATGAGGCCTTGTTTTTTGGTTGACCATTGAGACTAATCAGATCACAACTTGAAATATTCCCCCAGCAAACATTTGTAACATTATTTGACCGACTCTAGAAAATATGTGGACTTGGAATTTCAAAGGTCACTAAAACATGTTTGTTTTTTATGTTGGTGTGTGTTAATATGTTGTTGTGGGTTTAACACCTTTTTTTAGCTCATGATAGGCTATACATGATGATCATGATGAGGAAGAAACCCTGAAAAGCATGGGAAGAACTACCAACCCATGAGTAGCTACTGGCAATCTTTCTCCTACATCTGCTTAGGAGGAGCTTAAAACTAAACCCTTGCAGACACAGGTGAGATGGCAGTGAACTGTAAAATAGTACACTCCAGATTATTGGATCATTTGGGGCCCCATAACATTTAAGTTTCATGGATGTCTGTCAGATCTTCAATGTCAGACAAAGAAGATCTGATTTTATATAATCAGAGTAGATTTCAAGAGTTGTATATTTGGTACACATTAGACAATTGGTCCAATGTGCTTTTTCATTATTCCATTTTCCACTGTTTTTATCCATTTGTTTATCCATCCATCCATCAAAGACTGACACTTGTTTCTGTGGCAAAACTCTAAAAAAACCATTTACAATAGCATCATTAAATTTAGTTTATTTTATTTGGATTTGGGTGTAGAAGTTTCTAGTTCAGTTTTGATATTTTTACATTTACATCCATGTCTGTTTATCAAACCATCCTTCATTCACACATTTTGTTTCCACCATTAGAAGACCACATCATCAATTACCTCCATTAAACTTGTGCAAATGTTAGACTAGTACTAGATATGGATGTGCCTTATGCTGTCGTGAATTGTTTTTATATCTTTTTTTTATACTTTTTTTCATTTGCCTGTTCATTCTTCCTTTAATGAGTTTTTGTTTCCTGAGCAAAACTATTTTTAAAAAACCCCTGTTCAGTCTATTCCTGTGACATTTGATGTATACTATCAGTCTAAAATGTGCCTTTTACTATAAATAGATGCTGATTTGTACTTTGTTTACCTATCTACATGTCACCAAGGGCTAAATTACAAATAGTAAATTTTGCCCAGATTACAGGTGATGCCTGCTACTGTCTTGTTTACTTTGCAAAAGTTTTCAAATGGACTTATATATATATATATATATATATATATATATATATATATATATATATATATATATATATATATATATATATATATATATATATATATATATTATTCAAAGAATGCTTTTCTGTCAGATGGTTATAGATATAAAAAGAAAATAATTTATCACTCATATTTTAGAAACCTCATTGCTTATTTTTTTATATATATAGTTTCTTGGAAAAGAGCTGAAGTGAAACTAAATGGGGATTTATTTTTAATATAAAAATAATGATTGTTAGAACATGTTGAAAGTGATTACGCATAATGGAGCTATCAGTTAAGTTATACCAATGACGTTGAATCTATTTCCAAAGGAGTTTACAGTAATTGACTAACTGTGCATTTTAAGTATTGACCCAAGATACGCTGGTGTTGTGGCTTGGAAGAACGTAATACCATACACCCACGTGTTAGAAATGGAATGTTCCAGAGGGTAGGATTTTCTAATGACGGACTCAAACATTATCATGTTTTGCTGCCATGAAATGTGTTAGGCAAATCAGCCAAATTTCATTCTGTGTGTACGGGAGAAATATGTGTCTGTCATTCATAACCTAAGCTGGCCTACTTTCTGTATGGCCCAAGGGAGATTTACAGTTGCACTGATCTCTATGCTGTAGCTCATACTACAGTGTTACGTACTATATGGGATAGGATATGATGTTTCCCTGTAGTGTCAAACTGAAGAGACAATAATGCTTTGGCTGACTACCACAAGCAGTCATAATGTGAAGCGAATTACAGAGGACGTGTTAAATTCTCTTTTTCAGGCATCCACAGGTACAAGTAGCCATGTAACTGCTGTGAAACACCCAACAACAGCCCCAGTGAAAGAGCGGAGGTGAGTCAAATAGGTTCATTATGTCCCGTCAATGACTAGTGCATCTGAATTGTAAATTGAATGAATGGCGGACGGGACAGGGGGTGATTAATTCCTCAGTATGTGGACATTACACGATATGTCAAGGAATTGACATCTTTACTACCTTGAATAAACTTGTAACAAACCAAGTGGACAAAGTTTAAAACAGTATAAACAGCCTGAATACGAGCCAACCATATTTGTGTTGTTCTTATTTCAATATTTTTTTTTTATTGTGTCTCGTATTTAGAAATTGCTCCAGCCACTTATCACGAGAGCATGAGTGAATACATTGGAGGAATGGAATTTCTATTAAAGACAAAACCGTTCAGGCTTAGGTTTTAAAAAGGAAAGAAGAAAGAAAGGGTTTGGGGAAGAGCTTCATTAAGTAAAATTTAAGAGGCAATTGATTAATGATTTTTTGGCAGGCAGAGTAATTTATATTTCGTTCTAGATGGGCTCCTATGATATAAGTTTTGTGTAACCTGTGATTATGTTGTGTTATTGGAGGTGAAAGGTATGAAACTCTGGGAGTATGGATAGAGTTGTAGGCATGTATGTACATGTAGGTTGATTCACGTTAATCCAAGACTGTACAAGTACACACATCTGCGGTATAGTACAGTCTATATTGATGTTGGTGTAAGAACATATAAGTAAATATCTCAAGTATTTTTGAAGTTTGATAACCAGCTTGTACACTGAACATGGTAAGCATTTGCAGAAAAATAAGTGATTTGTTTTCATTGATTTTTTTTACATGTGTGTGTGTGTGTGTGTGTGTGTGTGTGCGCGCGCGAATATTTGTTTAGTACATAGCATTTACTCTAACGACCTTTGGTAACCCCACAAAGACATGCCACCTTGCATGTATGTGTACTTAGTTGCTGTAAATTTGAACAGGTAGTAAAAAAATAAAACAGGATACAAAATTGTGGTGTAATTCTTGTGGGTTAAAGTTATTGTTGTTGAAAAGGAATTAATTAACAACCTGGAATAAAAATTGTTTTCTTTTGTTCTCTTTTGCATAATTTGGTATAAAAAATGTATACTGCTGTCTTGAGCACATCATTGGACTCATTAATATATACTATAAAATACTTAATGTATATTTTTACACTAGTCTTGGAACATGAATAGATAATGTATTATTTTGCACCCTGTTGGGGAGAGGGAGGGAGAGGTTTGTTGTACAAAAATTCCTTAATTTCCTGTATATAGGTGCCATAGAATACAACACTTTATAGTGATGTTACCTAATAATGAAGCCCATTATACAGTACACCCTTATTACAACATGTCCATCAGAGCATAGAGTATAATGCCTTTTAGTGAGCCATCTTTATAATAAACTACACTAATATATTAAACTGTATAGGTTTTGGCAGAGTCTTTGGAAAGAACAAGTCTGATATGGCATAGGGTTACCTTAAGGCTATCAGGCTGAGATGTATTCATATGCCATATGAAAGAGTGCTTTTCCATGACTCTTTTTCCATGACTCTGTAAAAAAAGAATTGAATGCTGTTTTGTATTTATTAATACCCCCTTTTTACCCTTTCTGAAAATTTTATCTATACAGTATGAATGAAATTCAAAATGAACTGTATGAAATGCCAGATCAGACACACAAGATTAAATGGGCACTGTTGCACTTTAAATCTACGGTTGGAGGGTCATTTAATGTGCCACAAGGTACAGTACTGACCACTATGGTTGAACAGGTATTTGTCAGTAGGTGTGCATTTTGTTTTTACACTTGTGCTCAGATAGGAGTTGATAAGAGTAATTAATAACACTTGGAATGTGTTAGTATGATAGATAAAAGTAGGCCCAGTAAAATGCTTGTTTGCTTGTATTTTCCAATGATGCCCTTGTCAAATGTTAAAATTCATACACTGTAGCCCTTGTCAGACCATTATAATTAATATATTACAAGATGACTGACACTGCAGCATTTGTCAGGTATTAAAATTCATATGTATTAAAAAGCTGACAGACATGACAGCTTTTACCATCTATTAAAATTCATATATATTAAAAGTTGACAGACATGCTAGCATTTGTAAGCTGTTGAAATTTATTCATTACAAGACATTACACTGTTACCTTTATCAAATATTATGCAACATATAAATGACAAGGTGGTAGGCATGACAGCATTTGCTAAATGTAAAAATTCATCTAAAGTACATACATTACTGGAAATACAGGTGGCTAGTATAATTGTAATATCATATATACTCACTTGTAAGTCAAGTCAAACTGCAAATAACAGAACTCCTGATCAGTAACACAATGCATCTGCTGACTAGGGTCAGTGTTGTTTTGTTCATCTGATTACCCCCAACAAACTGCACAGCCCATGATATGATGGCAGATATGGGTCTGTGCAGTTTCCAGTTGGACTGGTCTAGTGAGTATATATGGTATTTAAAATGTACTTTCACCAGGGGTTCAGACCTGCCAACCCCTGTGATTTTGATGCCAGTCTTAAGGAAATGACCCTTAAAGTACAGATTTGTAGAATAAAGGCTTAAATTACTGAAATACAGTTGTTTGTTGTAAAATCCAGATAATAGATTGTCCATGTTTGATTTAAATCTGGGATTCTTATTAGATTTACTGGAATTGGTCATGGAAACAAGACTGATTTTATTGTAATACTTCAGACACATTAAACTGTGCATATTTTGTGATGAAAACATGTGCACGATCAAGTTGTTGCTTATTTGTTTGTATTTTAAAATGTGTCCATGTCCAGCAATTGAGATGTCAGGATGAAAGGGACAATAAATCTCAAAAATTGGAACTCATTAACCTCCCCTCCCAGGTGAGGTGTTTATGGGGCAGGATGTGGTAGTCTACTTCTGAGCTCTGTAGTGTTAAGGTCATTGATGACACAATAAAGTATGTGGCATTATAGAAAGGTAGACAGATGTAGCTTTATGATGATACCAAATAATATGGATGTTCTAGTTGCACTACAAAATACAGAGGGAAAAATTTCACTCTTTGGACCCTAGTTTCTTCCAGCTGAAATTCGCCCTGGTCAGAATGAGGTTTTGTGTCTGGATTTTAGACTTCTTGGCCTTTGATATAAGACAGACCAGTCTGAACTGCACAGACAGGTGAACCTTTGCAGAAAGTAGGATAAGATGGCATTTAGAATGAAGAGAAGTTTCAACATGAAAATGATGAGTCCATAAAGCAAAAAAAAAAAAAAAAAAAACTGTCCAATTTTTACCCTTCTGCTCATGCTCAGGAAAAAGAACCAATGAAAAACCATGTTTCTAACACAAATAGGCATTAGGTTAACGGAAAATATCTTGGAGGTCAATGTATTAGGGGATCCATTCAGAAATATCTCCCAAAATGGATTTCCTACTCGCATTTCAGGCAAAAACATCGAAAACCTCCAGGGGTTAATGGGCATATAGTACAGAAGAAAAAAATAAAATATTCAGATTCTTGGGGAAAAACTTGGGAAGGGCAACAATTGCATTTAGTGGATATCATGAGTTGATCTGAGTATGTTGCATAGAGAGAAAGCTCATTGCCTCCACTGGAATTTTTTTAAGGATTATGTGAAGTTCATAGAAATCAAGAAGCCACTAAGCTATGTAATGTCTGGAATTGCAGTTTGTGAAACTACTGGAGGTCATTAATGTTCCCATAAATTTCACAAACTTGAACTAATGCTTACAATTGCTGCATCAGTCCTGAATCACACTTTTGGACTTTAAAATGCGTGTTTTCAAGCTTGACAATTGCAGTACATGATATTTTCTTGCACCTTACTAAAATCTGGTCCAACATAAGGAAAAAAATCAAATTCTTTACTGTTAGAATTGGCTAGCCTGGGTATGTAACAAATAAGACTATACATAAATATAACTGATTATGTGTTCTTACAATGCTTACATTACATTGGATTGGGGTGGGTGGAAAAGTGATGGCATGTTTATTTGGGATGAAGCATTGTTCTCACTGGGGCATGTACTCCTAATTAAAGGCTCAGATGATTGATACACACATGGCCTTATTTGACTACCAGCCTTGTTCCTTGGGCAAGGCACTTAATTCATATTTTCTCTACATGCCAGAACAATTAATGTGTGAAAAAAGCCAAATAAGTAACACAAAACAATCATAAATTAGCATTTTGTATTTGATAAAGGAATGCTATATTCAGAAGGTTTATACCAGTATTGGAATATTGGTTTATTTTTATTTGGTTTGTCAACTTTCTAACTTATTCATACAGTTAACATGAAAATATTTCAAGCATAAAATCTTTGTTCAGGAAATTTGGTTTTTCATTGTATATGTTATTACAATGGTAGATGAATGAATATTGTCATTGTAAATAATAATATATAGAATAGGTGCATTGTAATAAGCAAAGACCATTAAGTTGGATTGATTAGGTACAGTATAGTAAACAAAGACAAATAGTTGGATTGATCAGTTATAATGTAGTAAGCAAATTATCACCAGTTGGATTGATCAGTTATAATGTAAACAAAGATCACCCTGGATTGATCAGGTACAGTGTAATAAGCTGATACATTTTACACATAAATAGGTCATAACTGTTAATACAATTGGTGTTGAGACTAGGAGCAAAATGATTCATCACTCTATTTTGTTGACCAGATATTTAATCAATTTGATTTCTTGTGTTTTCTTTACCATCCTCATAACTTTGGTTTCTGCAGTATAACTTTATGAAAGATAGCCAAGTTAGGTAAATTTCCTATCCTCTTCATGTTGAGAAGACCTTAGACAAGTTTCCTGCTTCCTTAATTCTGGTATCTAGGTCTGATATCTGATGTTCCATCCCCTAGACTGATTTCTGGAGTATAATTACATCAGTGAATGATGGTTGCTAATTCAGTGTGATGTATTGATAAAATGATGGGAGAGTTTCATATTCAGTATCTGCTTACAGTGTAAGAATATAAAATAATAAGTGGAGTCTTCTTCCTCCAGATTAGGGTTATGCACCAACTATCATTGGATTTTAAGTGATTTTCTTCTTAAGGTTTAAATTGATAAACTTTTGTATACATTTTGCATATTTAGCTGATCTGTCTGTAAGACCAGTGAGCTTATGGCATGGTATGCATTGTCCATCATGTAGCATCTAGCATTATTTGCTATAATAGACTTCTCAAATACCATTGGACAAATTTAAGCTTAATTGGCCAAGAATATGCTGACATGAAGGTCTTTAAATTTGGTAACAAAGATATTATTTCCTTATCAAATTTTGCTGTCAGTCCTAAAAATAGAAGAACTTGTACAAGACTTGCTGTTTACATAGAAAAATATTTAAAAAGCACTAAGCAGAATTTGAGCATTTTAGCATAAATAAATTTAAAGTTTGTACAGAAACCTTCAAGTGATTTCTCTAAAACTGGAAATAGACCAATTTTGATAGGTGTCCATCCAGACATGATGGGCTTTAAGTTAATTCGGTTGCTGTAGTGTCAATAAAAAAGGATACACTATACTCTTAAACTTTTAACGTGTTTTCAAAAACTGTTTGATTAAATTTGACAAAGCATTTTGGCATTAGTATTCAGTTTTGTACAGATGAATCTTATCTGGCATCAAATCTGTAACCAAAAATGCTGAAAATACAACTGGTTTCTGATTCGCCAACAAATGTGGCCATCAGTTCTAAAATGGAATCATTTAAACAAATGATAGCCAGTTTGACAGAATTTGGCAGAAAACATGGTATGAAAGGATTTTTAGACCTGTACAATTGCCATCAAATATGGCTGCTGTTACTAAATATAGAAAAACATTAACCAACTTGACGTAACTGAAACTGGAGAATTTGACTATTTGAAAGAATGCATTATGGCATTAGTGATATTTCAAGTTTTTATGTACAATGCTGGTTTGTCATTACTAAAAAGCAGAAAGTCATTGAAGTGATTTCTGAAAATTTGACAGAAGAATCTTGGTATGAGGGGCTTTTAATTTTGTGTAAATGGTGTTTATCTGCCATCAAATATGGTTACTGTTGCAAATAGAAAAGTCTTAACAATTTCTTAAACACTGCTAATCATAATTTAACAGAATTTGAAAGTCTCCTAACTTTAAAGTCTTTCAGGTATTTACAACTAATATTAATCTCTCTTCAAATATAGGCACTGATACTAAAAATTCAAACACAAAATACTCGACACACTTTGTGACAGAACTCATTCTGATATAGGGACCTTTTAATAGTAGACATGTGTCGCAGATGTGTCATCAAATATGGATGAAGATATAACATGTGGAGAATGCTTGTGCTAGCAGCTTTTTCCTACTGGCCACTGGCCGTTTGGATATTAGGCAGATGTCAGTCATGTGAGCAATATTGGGTCCACTTTGGCCTCCTTTTTTTATAAGGATGTTGTTTTGAAAACTGCATTCACACAGTTGTGCAAATACCACTTAAAGAAGGCTAACAACATTCTTGTTGTATATAATTTTCTCCAATTTTTTTTTCTCCATGCCTTGGAAATTCTTGAGATATGTTTTCCTTTTAAAAATGTTGATTGTGACAAAATACCATCATCATTAAAGCAAAAGATACCTATTTTATTGCCTACTTTATTATACTCAATTTAATATGATGCATACATCCTGCCATTTTCTTGTGTTTTGTCTATTTTTTCGGGTTAAGGTCACTTGAATATTGTGAGTTTAATTGTCCAACCATGATTGCAGTCTCCTTTCTTGTATTTTAGATAAGCTTTGCAAAATATGTCACAATATGTCTCCATAAATTACCAGTCTGCTTGAATGTTTTTATTTTAAATACCTTTGATGAATGTGATGTGTCCAAGATTTGGTTAAAGGAAGTGTATCAAAGTACACTTAATTAAAGTAGAAAGGGCTAGAGATAGATGATTATTTTCATTTCAAGTCAGATGCTATGGTAGAAGAGAATGACATAAAACCCTTTTCCAAAATCAACAGGGCAGCTGGCTATAGATGATTGTTCAAAGTAATGTTAATTACAGCATGATTAGTTGTTTAGTTGTCTTGTCAATCCAAAAATTCTATGGAACAGGTTTAGGAAACAGTCTATTCCGATTGGTTAATATGGATTTATAGGCATTGCTCTGCAAGAAATTAAAGGTTTTACTTTAGGAAAATTCTTTAGTCTTCAATCTTACTTGGAAAAAGAGTGGTCGAGACTCCAGGGAAGAGAGTGTAAGACATTATCTCGTGATTTGGCAGTAAAGCAAAGTGGGAGTTTTGTCTCACGAAGTAGACAAACTCTACATTTGAATTCCTAACAAATACATTTTGTTATTGAGTAAGGGGCCAGATAGTTGTCTCAGGAGACGGACTATACACATGAGGTTCGTGGAAACGATTAAAGAAACGGCAAAAGGTACGCATTCTTAGTTTCCTGATTTTAATGTTATTTCATTTGTTGATCTATTTTGCAAATGCATTCTTGATATGATATATGTATGTATGATTTCATTTTGCAGGATTTTAGTGAAATGCTAGTCATGACATTTTATTCTTTGATTTTCTAATTATCGATTCATTTGGAGAATTGGCAAGATTGAATGTAATTAAAATTTCATTAGATTAGTTGACAAGATTGCATGTAATTGAATCTTTAATACATAGGAATGATTAGGAATTTAAATGAATTAAGCTTAAGGAATGATGGGTAATGTTTCATAGTTTTATGGATTAACTCTGTTTAAAATGAGTATGACCTAACATTGCATGTATATTATATACTAGTTTGTAATATTTAATTGATCACTTAAGTGTATATCTATATGCTAGTTTGTAATATTTAATTGGTCAGTAAACTATTTTAGAAGAGTTAGATCTGAAGGTCTAAGCCATATGTAACTTAAGACTGCTAGATTGGTAGAGTAAGAAATCTAGGGGGGTTAAATAGGGGTTCATATGGCTGAGTTGAATTTAATTGACCACCCCTATTGTGATCCCAATTAAGGTCAGGACAAGCATTGACCATTTATGTAAACATAACAGCCTTTTGTTTCTGAGAAGAATTGGTGTAAAAATACAGATATACTTGGGAATGTGACCTATTGTCTATTTCAAGACATTTTATTTATTGAAGGCAACAGCTTTCCTGGATTCACCTGAGAAATCCCTGAACAATCACAGGACCAGAACAGATTCTACGCAGAAATCTAAGTCCAGAGACAATTGTTAAGTCAGAGTTCGATGGACAAGAGTCCAAGACGAAACAGCTAGACAAAGATTGGCAGAGCAGGGACGGAAGTCTTGATGTCCCCGCATAAAATAGGTGATGAAGTCTCTCACTCAAAGGTCTCATCTCATTGGCAATGAAGATAGTAATTTAACGTTGAAAGTAATTTTACATTTAAAGAAATTTGTATTGTCTTTTTATTTGAGTACATGTTAGTACCATTTTCCTTCTTTTGTAACCAAGTCATTGATTTCTTTTCATATTTAATTCTGTTGATAGACTGATTAAATTTTATATTTGTTCATTGGAAGGGGGGTCGTTTTGTTATTTCTTCAATATACTTGTTCAGTGATCTGCATTCTTCTTTCTATCTATCCACACTGGGTAAATTACATCGCGGAGGTCATTCCCTAGCAATGAACCATAGTGAAAGAGGTTGGTGTGTTTTGAACGCCGCCAATTTGTCACAATGACATTCGCTTAAAAGTAGAATTTCATTATTTTAACAAGTATATGTACATGTGTACACTACTTGCTTGGAATCCTGTATAATAGCAGATAGAATGCAAATCCTGCAGATCTGTTCAAATGATGAATATGGAACATTGTTGTATCTAATTGAATAAGTATGAATGTATGTGAACTTGGACATATTGGTCATCCATTTTGCTGGAGAGACCACTCAGTGTTTAAGCCTAGGAGACTGGATGTTACATTATTATCCAGGAATAAGCTCAACGGCCATGAAGGGGCCCCCCGAGTGGCCTAAAGCGCTATGTTACAGATCACTGTCATCTCACCTCTGTCTGCATGGGTTCTAGTCTAGGATTCTGTGAATGTGGATATGTGAGAAAGCTAGCCAGTAGCTTCTGGTGGTTCTTTATGGTGATTTCCCAGTTTCTTCCTCCACCATTAATACTGGCCGCCATGAATAGCCTAGCGTGTGCTAAAAAATGGCATTGAGCCCAACAACAACAACAACAATGGCCATGAGGCTTTGGGTGCTTATTAAGTTGAAACATTACCTTTATACTTTTGCCATATTAATACTCATATTGATAAACGAGGCAGAGAATTGATATAAAATGATATTTGCTCTTTACAAGTTACTTTACTTTAAAAGTCATGAATATATATTAAGTTTTTTGCCTTTTTGTTCTTCAAATTGAGAATTCATCCAAGACAGCTGTCACAGGCGGAGGCATACATATTTGTTGGTTCTTATTTGTAGATGTGGGTTTAAAAGTTAAAAAGCTATAAATAGCAGCCAGTTTATGCAGTGGATGAAGCACCCCTACAATAACCACCAACCACCGAGGAAGCTATTGGCAAGCTTGCTACAAACTAACAAAAGGGGAGGTTATAATTGGATAATTGGACCAACTGACCTTGCTGATTCCATGATTTTCTTATCCCATCAGCTTAAAAGAGACATTCCAAATCTATTCCATAGGTACAGTGTGACACCCCACCCCCATAACACAGTATTTGGGAGCCATAGAACTCAACTGTGTTATAGACTGAAATGTAACCAGGTTAAAAAAATGAAGAAATGATGCATGTATCTCAAACAGTTGGGGTGGGTGGGTGTGTTAGATAATAAATGTGGATGGTAAAATGCCTGCTTCATTGGCACAGTTATCATATTAAACAGAGTCCATAGGTGACCTTGAAAAGCCTTAAAAATTGAATTTGACCCACAAGGCCTTGAAAACACCTTGAAGATTCAGAATATTGTCTATGTACCTTGAAATGCCTTGTTTTCTTGATTTTCCAGTTATGTTGGTACAGACTTAGAAGAAAGGTTCTTTGTTTTTTGTTGAAGATGTAGTTGGTTTACTTTCACAAACGCTGCATGTTATTGAAGTCTTCACTAAAGGGTGGCTTTGGAGCACCAAACAAATGCATGTTTTTTGTTGTGGCGGCAACATCAAATAATTGTATTGCATGATTGAGATTCATTGTTTTCCCCACTTGCTTGGTACATTTTCATAACAATCAGTGCTTCAGACGTAGTCAGTTTTCTTTGAAATTTCCCACTTGCTTGGTACATTTTCATAACAATCAGTGCTTCAGACGTAGTCAGTTTTCTTTGAAATTTCCCACTTGCTTGGTACATTTTCATAACAATCAGTGCTTCAGACGTAGTCAGTTTTCTTTGAAATTTTACCAAAATATTTTCTCTGAAAACATTTTTAAAAAAAAGGAATTGGGAATTGGCTATCGTTTGGTCAGTTGTAGTTACTGTTCCTTCCTGCCAATTGAATAAACCAACAAGCAAGATGTTTTTTAAATTTTTTTTACAATTGTGGTAACGGAGTCTTCTATACATTCCTCAGAAATTTAAATTAATAAAGGGTCAACAGACAATAGAGACAGATGTTCTAGTCTGACATTGACTACTGCTAAAAAAAATGTGAGAGTTCTGAAGAATTTAATTCTAGGTGAAAAAAAGGAATTTTACTTTCATACAAATGTCAGTCTATGCAAATAGGTTAATTACTAGTGAGCAAATGAAAATGCATATATGGACAAAGAATTTGTTTAGGTAACTATAGAGAAATTTCGGTGCATTTTGTATGAAGTTTGCAGCTTCCTTTCATGAAGCATCCAAATTTCTCCACTCCAAACCAATGGTTGTATATTCAAGTTTGAACTGCCAACAATGTCGCCAATAAAACAAATCGCCAGATATATTTTGCCACCAATAAGAAAAACAAATGGCATTTTGCAACATTGCCTAAGGACTTCACAGTCTCAGAATAAACTTTTTAAATATTATTTTTGGTACATTTAGAAAGAACTATTTCTTTTTCTTGTATGAGAAAAATGCATCTACAGGAGCTACACCATGGTCATCTTTTATTATTCATGCATGATCTCTTCCCCAAGAGGATAACAAACTTTTTTTTTTTTGTACTTGAGGAAAGAATTTTTCGGGAACATGAAAAATACATGTATATGTAATTTTGGGGAGCCACACGATGACTGTATTATATCCAATTTTGTGTTATAATGGAGTGTGCTGTAGTGGGATCACACACTGTTTAATGAAGTACTTCACTCATCTTTAATAATCATTTTTATGTGAAGTTTCTCTTTTTGATTCAAATCTTTTTCTACTTGGCTGCAAAAATATCTGGCATTGGTTCTTTTTCAATGCCACATATATCTTTCCATGGGTTTGTGTATTTTTTTTAATTGTTTATGTATCATGAATATTGAATATAATACATGGATGCCAGCATATTATTGGAAAAGAAATTGATCTGGTTATGTTTTCGCAATTGTTTTTTATTTGACATGTGAATAAATTATTGTTATAAGAAAGCAGAAGTGCTCAAAATGGTTTTCTCACTTTTTAAGTGGTCATATGAAACCGCAAACTATTGTCTAAAGCATTGGGTAATGTTGTGGAAGTGTTGATGGGTAAGAGCCTCAAACCAGTAATCTTCTCAGGATGCTGGGAAAATTCCTGCTTTTCCTAGGGACCCAAGTACCTAAAGGTAGCAGTTTTTATATACTTGACCTTGACATACAGGGATATATATTTCATGAAATACCAATTAGTTGTAAAGGCCAAATTATCAGTACCTATTTTTCAGTCCTAGCTGTAGGCAAGGTTACCCTTAGTACTAAGCCACATTGTACCTGCCTGGAGGTCTGTCTTGCTTTCTAAATGGCCCTCGATATCTGCTTCAGCATGAATTTAAGTAGCAGGGTGCAGATATTGAGGGTTATTCAGTATGAACCTCCTTCACTTTGGTACCAAGTCACTTAGTGCTAAAGTTCACATTACCAAAAACTAGTTCCAGTACAGTTGCTGAAATGAAAAATATGTTAGCATAATTTAGGCCTTCACAACTACATATAATTGGTGTTGCAATTAATTTATATTTTGCTGTACAGTATGTAATGTAAACTATATAGAAGCAGTTACCTTAGGTACTCACTGGATACTGACTGAGCCCATGTACAAAGTATAATTAATCTATACTTTTCTTCTATAAATGGAAATATGGTACCTTGTCCTTCTAATATAATTAACCCATTAACCCCTGAAATGCGAGTAGGAAATCGATTTTGGGAGATAGTTTTAGATACGTTAAAATACATCGAATTGGAAGCCATTTCTGTCTTACTTGATGCCTATTTGTGTTAGAAACGTCAATTTTCATTGGCTCTTTCGCCTGAGCATGAGCAGAGGGGTAAAAACCGGACTTTTTTTTGCTAAATGGACACATCATTTTCGTGTTGAGACCACTCTACATTGTAAATGCCCATCTTATCCTAATTTTTGCAAAGGTTAACGTTTCTTTGTGCAATTTAGACTGGTCTGTCTTCGATCTGAAGCCGACAAGTCCAAAATCCAGGCACAAAATCGGATCATGAGCTTCAAGAGAATTTCGGCTGGGAAAAAATCTGGTCCAAAAAGTGACGTTTTTCCCTCTATTTTGTAGTTCAACAAGAACATCCATATTATTTGGTATCATCTTAAAGCTACATTTGTCTACTTTTCTATAATACTACCCATGTTATTGTGTCTTACATAGCCTTAGCGTTAAAGAGCTCAGAAGTAGGCTACCACCTCCTGCCCCGTAAATGCGGCGCTAGAGGTTATTGAGTTAATAAAATAAAATCAGTTGGATATAAAATTTTCAGAAGAAAATGGTAGAAATTGGGAATGCTGCATGATTTACTTTGGGATAGTGTTCCATTTACATTGGGATGGTCCCTGAAGACCAATAAAAAATCCATGTCTAGTGGCTATAAACATTTGCCAAAGACCTCATGTAGTTGAACCATTTGAGAAAAATTTAAATGTTGGCATAGAGTTTTGTGGCAGTGAGTGATTATTTTTTAAAAAATCAAATATTTGTGGTATAATATTTTAAACAACTTGCCACCTATTGATCTCCAGTGCGTTGGTGACACCTGTAGTAAATCAAAACAACTTTACAAATTAAGTCTCAGCACTAGTCTGATAAAATTGTTACTTATATGCACAATATATTCTAACCCTTCCATTATATTCCTTTTGTCATATTCCTTTTATCGATTGTTAAGTGTTTGAGAATATTCTGGCCAATCAGACAACTTAGCTTTTGTAAATATTTTCAAGTATGGAAAAACATTGAGTTTAAGAAAACACTCTGAGTACAGGTTTGGATGGCTGGATAGGTCCCAGTTCACAAAATATTTCAAATTTTCTTCCATACATTTCAGTTTTTGAATATCTTTATTATTGCTTGGTTTGTAGCAATGACTTTTTCACAGAACATTCAGCATGCATCAGTGATTAAAAACAGGCATATTATTTTAAGGTATCATGCCTTATATCATGGGAAATTTGAAGATTGTGCAGTTTTGTTAGGTCACCATGTGTCCTATTTTGCACCCATTCTGCCCTATCTGCCTCAGATGAAGATATTGACACTTGAAGATAATGCAAGATAATGTAAAATCTCAAATTAGGGAGAACTTTTGAAAATTTTGTGGAACCTAAGCAATACTTCATGTTAATTTACCTTGAATAATCATCTGCTTTATTGAAATCACTCCAAATAAGTAAAACTAAAACTTTGCTGGCATTTAATTGTTTGTTTGAAACCTAATGATGTTGCAAAACCAATACCATGAAATGCCCACCAGACTAGGGTATGATTGGAAAACTGAAAATGTGTTCTTGACATTCATTGCCAGTACAGAAGAAAACATTTGGCAGGCCTGGCCTTGAAAGAGGTATTATGTGTTTTGAGATAAATCTAAGTAAACTGATGGTATACACAGACCTAAATAATTCAAAAGATAAGAAATCCCACCATATAGATCCTTAGCTAAGTTTATGTAAATATGTTCAACTTTCATGGTTTTCAGTTATGGACTCCATAGACATGTTACATTAAAGGATTAGTTTTTTGCTCTGCATATTTCTGAATCCAGTAAGAAAATTAATTTGTACTTTGTTATAAAGTCATTGACTTGATTGGTTCATCTCTGCTCAAAAACTATTTTGCTTGCTTGCCTGGGATTAAATTTTTGTTGTCATCCTATGTGGAATATATGCTACTAAAAGTGCAAAACATGGTGCCAAATGTCAAAGGTTTGAATTCTTGATAATAGTTTTAACTGAAATTTTCATTTCTTTTCTCTTGACTGATGTTTTTATACTCTGAAAGTGTTTGAAATTTTGCATTTAAGTGTAAGACACTTATTCTCTCTCTCTCTCCACCCAATCCCCCCCCCCGCATCTGCCATGTTTAAAAAAATTTGTCCTGCTCGCTGATGGTAAGACATAGCTCTTACTTATCTGGCAGTAGCAATTAAAATGCAAGGAAAATGAATGCTCCAATGGTTATATTCATATGAAATTTTTGGTAATACATGTAGTTTCCATAATTTCATTGGACAGATGGTTAGTAAAGTTACATTTGTCACAAATTTTATCTTTTATACCATTGTAGATAATTTTTAAAAATGTGAATAATTTGATGATGTTGAAGTTTTGTTTATGCTAAATGCATTAAACACCAAAAGTTCTGTGTTCAGTTGTTTACTAAAGAGCTAGAACAAATGGTAATTTTATTTCTCATAATTCAAAGCAAACCTTCATTTCTCACCTTTCAAGATGACTTTGAATTTTCACAAAGCTAATTTAATAAATTCCTGGGACCCATTGACCCCAAGAGAGATAAAACAATTGTATTTCAAAACCAGGCTGTAATTCCCACTTTTCAAGGCATTGTTCAGAACCAAGAAAATTTGTAATTTGTAGGTGCTCAGCCTGACTGCAAAAAAGAGAGAAGTTGAAAGAGAATGAAAAAGAGAGAAGTTAAAAGAGAATGAAAAAGAGAGAAGTTGAAAGAGAATGAAAAAGAGAGAAGTTAAAAGAGAATGAAAAAGAGAGAAGTTAAAAGAGAATGAAAAAGAGAAGTTGAAAGAGAATGAAAAAGAGAGAAGTTGAAAGAGAATGAAAAAGAGAGGAAAAATTCTTTTAATAGGTAAATGCAGAGAACTCAGAGACACTTAATTATGCGTATCTGGACACATTTTTTTTTATTTGGGATGCTGAATATCACCCACAGAGAAGTCCTCCATATGCATGTTTTTGTTGCAAAGAGGAAAGTTTTGTGGCAGACTAAATATGTTCTAATCATTATGAAAACTAAAGCAATGCTTTTATTTTAGTTTGTTGCCGACTTCTTTGATCAAAGGTTGCTGGCTTGCTTTGATGAAGATGCATGTGTTATTGTGTTTTTATCAGCCAAAAATGTCGCCAAAAATATGGCCAGATGATATATTTTGTTGCTGATAAGGAAATCACTTTCCCAATTTGTGATACTGGCGAATCCTAGCTTGATCACTGTTATTGATTTCATTTCTGATTGATACTGTATAAATATTGCCTGTGTACTTGAAATCAAGAGACTTAGACAAAATGCTGTTTGCATATTTAGACAAGTATTTTGGGGTTAAACAGAAAAATGAAGATTTCGATGAGATTCAGAACATTTATGAGCCAAAAGTAACAGGAAGTGTGATTGCGATGCGTAGCTTAGTGGGGCTTCAACTTTTGCTGGTGGGACTCCAAATTTTACTAAATTAGGAGTCCTGGACTCCTAGTTTTAAAACCCTAATGAGATCTGGAATGTGTTTGCAGGCATGGACAAAAGACAAAATTGACATTCACAATGAGGGGAACAATGCAGTGTAACGTGTATGGAGTTTGCAAAAAGAAAGAGAAAAAATTCCTGTTTTTATTTTTGCAGAACTAGTGAAGATTCAGCATGATTGGTAAATCTCCCCATCTGCTAGTCCTTCTTCAGGCTACAGAAATATTTGTTATATTCTAGACCTGTTAAACTGAAACACTGTAGAGCAATATTACTGTATATCTGACATTTGTACTTTGAGTGTGGTCTGAGTTTCTTGTCCAAGTGATATAGATATAAATATAGAATGTTTTTGTTACTCTTGTTGGTTATTAAATAGCAAAGATGATTGTTTATCCAGTTTAATAAATGTAATAACAGTCACATGATAGACAATGAGAAAGTAATAAATTTATACCAGACCTTAAGAAATCTGAAGCATTTTATCATTAGTTGTAAATTGGCCACAAGTTTCTCTTGCCAAAACTGATTTTAGTCCAGCAGGTTGGGTTTATCAGATTACATTGGTACATGATTTTGATCAGCAGTCCCATAAATGCATAAAATGGACAGCTGGTGAAATGGATCACACAAGTAGTCTCTCTAACATGCAAGTCAGTCAGCTGACCCCACATTATCAGTTCATGTATTTTTGAAAGAATTTATTTTTGCATTGAATAATTCCTATTGTGATCCACATTTCATGTAATTTATTCACTTTAGTAGCACCCAAAGATTAACCTGGAAGGTCACTAGACTTGAAGGAACCAAAAATGTTCTTGGATTTTTCAGCTTGATTTTTTTTCCAGATTGCATAGAACAATATTCCCAAGTAATACAAAGTGTTGAATGATATTTGAGATATCCATTGATTACAGTATTTGTTTACTTTAATATTTTATACCCCACTAATATATTTTTGTTCATATAAGACTAATAAGGGCACAAACACAATTGATTCTAGATATTATTGTCTAGACTTGTATAATGCACTGGACTAAGCAAGGAAAAGCATAGATCTGTGACCAGTGATAAGCCTAACAGCTTGATGTGTTGCAGTGGAGGATTTATGTGAAAACCAGGAATCTAATCTCCCCTTAACTACTGACTGTTGTTTGATGATTTTGAAGCCTTGGAAGCACATTAACTTGCTTGAATTAGAATTGATTTTTTTTTTTAGGCAGTAAATTACACTTTTTATTGGTGTGGTGTCAAAGCCAGCTTTGAGGAGAATGAAGGAGGATCAGGTTGCCCAACACACCGCCAGTTATTGTGTTGCAAGGGGCTACCTGATTTACCCAGTAGTTCTTGGCCAGTAAAACCAGATCTATTCATTGCTTTTAACAAATGAATTTGAGAAAGGAATTTTCTTATTGCTCTGTAGAGTTGTTGTGATAAATACACAGATGGTTATCATAAATTTTATGCCAGATTTCAAAATCAGATTTGTTCTTTAAAACATTTCTAGTGGTGGGATAAATTGTGACATGTTTGACATCCTGGGTAGGTTTGTAAATCAATTTCCAGTCAATGCTGCTTCTCTTTCTGACTGTTCCAGTGATGTTTTGAAAAGTGGCATTTAGTTCTGTTGCAGATAGTGTAAACCTAGATCCTTGATTGCAGTGAAGCAGAGAACACAATCCTTTTGTTGTTGGCTTTTGAGTATTAGTAAACAGAGTTATATTTGGCAATAGAAAGTTTTAAAAATAAACTTGCCTATTCCATGTGTATAGGGGAGTTCAGAGATTATTGAGTAGTGATCCAAATAAGTTAATATTTATTGGAAAGTTATAAAGACATCAATTTAAATTTATAGAAGAGGGTGTAAGTAAACATTAAATTCTTTTAAAATATTAAAAATATGACTGTCTTTCAAATGTTTTGATTGGTTTATTGTTTGTTTTTTTTTAGACATTTTCAGTGGCACAGTAGACTCAAGCACTAAGTTCAAAGATTTAGTTCCAAGTCTTACCTTAACAAAAAAAATCATTCTTTTATATCTCATAACATAACAGTTGTCTAGAATTGGCACTTCAGATGCTTGCAAGCATACATGTAGTAACATTCAAAGCCATATAATCTGATCATTTATTTTGCAGTTGCATGATCAGATAAAATATTTAAAGTCGTTGCTATTTTTTTGCATTACTTTTCTTATAGTTGAAGTATTTATCATTCTCATCAGTCCTGATAGTTCTCCATTTTAGATGATAGAAACTTTAATTATTTCCGAGTTTTGCACTTTTATGTGAAGTTTTTAATAAAATGTTGATCACATAGGATTTAAATTACATTTCATCTTTGAAACGCATTTGAGTTGCAGATTTGCTTCAGGCCCTACTTTTCAGCTTTTTCTCTTGAATGAATCTTTCAAAATGGTATCTCAATAAAACAGTATGTAGCAGGACTGACTGAGAATATTGTTGATGGAAACTCCAATATGGCAACCATAATGGCCATCTCTTAAATCCTAACATCGTTACTTTTAAAGAATTAGTGGTATTGATATTAGGGGTGAAATGATCGATTTATCGAAGTACCTTTTTTTTCCTTATTGATGCAGGAGGTGAAGAATTCATACAAAGTGATATCTTGTGTGGGATATTTTGATCTTTAGCAGTCCTGAATAATTAATTAGTCATTTGCCTTTTTTTTCTTTTAAATTGAAAATTCATCTCAGACAGCCATAGCAGGCACACATGCTAGTGTCACTAACACAGAAAAACTACTAATAACACCATTCTCCTTTTACATGCTGTCTCTGATAACAGTATATCAATGTAAAAAGACACTCAGGTTTGTTTGCCATGTATAAGTACTTTACTGATAATTTGATAAACACTTTTACGTGAAGTTTCATAACTTCATGTCTTATTTTCTTGTATTGAATATGATGGCTACACTTCGGGATATCACACAATGAAAAATTTTACATTCTGTTTTGATAAATGGCGGTTTGTTGCTGTCCAGAAAAAAAGAACAAGCATTCAGAACTGTATTTTATTCATTGCATATACTAGAAGTATTAGTATCCAAATGCAATCAAAATATATACAAAGCAACAGATGAACTTCACACAAAAGTGGCCATTAGATGATCTGTGAAGTACTTAAATCATACATGAACAAGTTTGGAATATCCTTACATGCTGATGTATGTCATTAGCAATTGAACTGCCTGGGGTATGAAAAAAGTTAGCACACAATCAGCAAGGTGTCCAGATCTTAACATACAAGATCAAGTCACCCTGCTGATTTGTAGGAGAGTGGGTGTTATCAATAAATACTTTTGCATTCACAAAAATGAGACTGTGATTGCAGTTGTTTTTCATCTGCAGGAAGTACAATGTAAAGAATTTTATCATTAGTCATCTCAACTCCATTGCTTTGACTTGTTGGAGAAAATATTTTCTACATGGGGAAATTGCATTAGTTCTTCTGTTTTAAAGATAAGTTAGTGCCTTCCAAAGTTGAAGTGAAGACCAGAAATTGTTATTAAAATGTTTTAAAAGCAATCATACAGTGCAAAACAAAGGGTTTGGTGAATAGGAAGAGTCCTAGACATTATCAAATTTAGCAATCTGAAACAACCCTAAAGGCTGAATAAAAATCAGACATTTAACAGGTAGTCTGTGTTATTGGATGCTGGTACTGGATAGCTACTGGATGACTGACCTTTGTGTTATAGCCTGGATCAAGTGAATAATAAAAATTGGAGTTTAATAAATGGAATAAACAGAGATCTGAGCAGAGTTTTATAATAGAAGAAGAGACCCCTTCTATGTAATTAATTAATTAGACCACAAAATTAAAGTGTATAGGAGACTTGAAGGATGTACTTCTACTAGAAAATTGTTACCCAGAAGTTATTAAAAATGCAATTAGCAGTTCTGTTTACACAGATGTAACACATTCATTATAAAATTGAGTTAGCATTTCAAACTTAAAGCATGACTCAGCATAACCTGATCTGGTTGCTGGCAACTTCAGATTTGATTTGCATAGCAACACTCTGTTCCCGCTGTTCTTTTCCCTCTTCGTTCTGGCATGGTTTCTTTAATCTGTGATGGATCCTTTTTTTTCACTGTGGAATCCTTATATTTATTGTTCTCGGGTTCTTGCATTGACCTGGATGCTAATTTTCTGGATCAGTACAATAAGTACACTAAATTTCTATTTGGTATAATCTCACAAATGAATACATTTCTCCCTTATTAACTTCTGAGTTTTGTTATCATATTACAGAGAAAGGCTAACTACTAATATGGTTCCAGGATACAAGCTTTGCATACCAGAGTGTGATTTGTTTACATACCTCTTTATTAAATAATGTTGGAACTTAATGTATCCCCTTAATACATCAAGTATCATTATTTGTTGAATGCATAGTCTGTTCTCCTACAGGTAACAGATAGGTCTCTGTATCACTACTTAGACTAATGTTGGACACCTGTACACTCATGATCCACAATAAAAAGCCATATAGTCCCTACTGTTGTTCAGTCCTTGTACACCAAGTCATTAGTTGTTAGAATTCAATCTTAGTTATTCACTTCAGCTCTCAACTACAGTATTTGCTAACTAACAAGTTGGTTGTATAAACAGTTTACATGCTTAATAATTAATTCCTAGCATATATTATTGGTATGATGTATACACCTACAAAATGATCATGAATAATTCATGAACTGGCATGAACTGTTCTTAAGGGTTCATGAAAGTTCATCAAAAGGTTCATGAACTATTCATGAATGTGGATGAACTGAAAATGGTCAGTTCATGAAAAAAATGAATTCATGAACGTTCATGAACCATAACTTTACAAACTGTTCTTGAACATTCATTAACTGAATTCATAAACAGTTCATAAAATTTAACTAACTGGTTCATCATCATTCATCACAGTTAATGAACATATTCATGAAATATGATGAACAATGTTCCTCATTTTTCATTATAGTTATGACAAGATTCTTATTAAGAAGAAATTCTTTGAATATATGAGTCACATAACTTTCAAGACAAATGAATTCAATCAGTTCTCTTAAGACTTATATCAAAGAATAATTGCATGACCTTGTGACCAAATAAATATTAAACAATTAAGTTCAGTCTCGTATCTAAGATCAACTGTATGAAACTAAGACTCTAAACCTTGCTCTCTTTTTCCTTTATAGAATCATCTGTTAAGACGTATAGTACATACCCATTGGACCTTTTTATGAGAAAAATAGTCTTTATTTTCCTCGGGGGTCAAGTCTTCTTGCATTTCACTGAAAATCTTGGGGGGCCCGAGTGGCCGAGTGGTCTAAAGCGATGTCCATTACAGATCACTACCATCTCACCTCTGTTTGCTTGGGTTCGGTTTGAGTCTAAGATTTGGCAAATGTGGATATGTGAGAAAGCTTGCCAGTAGCTTCTCGTGGGTCGGTGGTTCTTTCTGCAGATTTCCGGGTTTCTTCCTCCACCAATAATACTGGCAGCCATGAATAGCCTATTGTGTGCTGAAAAATGGCGTTAAGCCTAACAACAACAACAACTGAAAATTTTGGACGAAGTTTGTGGCTTAATTTATAAAATACAAAACATCACATGAGAAACCCACCCCAAGTTAACTTTTTCAATTGAGATTATAGGTTTATCTAAATGCCATAATTCACACACACTCACACTCACACACACATACACACACACACACACACACATCCAGGGTATGGAGAATTTCACACCCTTCCTGCTATTCTTAATAGACCAATCTCTGCAAAATTTCAACTTCTGACAGATATTTCAGCAAGTTAAAAAATACTGTTTCTGCAACATTTGGACCCTTGGCATTTTTCTATACATGGAACAAATTTACCTCCTCTTGACCAGTTCACAAAAACATATAAGATGGAACCTTATTAAGAATCAAACATGTTCCCACCAGATTGATTAAACTACTATATCCTTACTCCTGCCAAAAATTTAATTCTGTGTCAAATTGTCTGCATCATCTTAGTGGATATTGTGCAATGCCACTCACTTAAAATGACATCTACAAAATTCACAGTCTCTTTGAAAGGGAGAAGAATGGCATATCAACAGATGTTAAATATCTGTCATAAATCTGAATGTTAATATTAAGCCAATATGTCAACACACAAAAAGGCACCATCATATCTCTGAGACCTTCCACAGTGTGTATGTGTGTGTGTGTGTGTGTGTGTGTGTGTGGGTATATATATATATATATATATATATATATATATATATATATATATTTATATATATATATATATATATATATATATATATATATATATATATAATCTTCAGGGAATGTTTACTTGGAGTCTCAAGTATATCATAGACTTTTTACCTTTCATCTAAATGAACATGAAAAGGGATAATTTAAAAAAAAAGGAATTTATTTTTTGTTCTTTAACAACATAAATCAAAAAGGTTAATAGCTACCCCCCCCCATATTTCCAGTTCTGTAGGTGTGACCAACCTTGTTGAGATCTTTAGCTCCACAAGTGTTGGTATGCAAGAAAGCTTTAAGGTAGTATTATGTAGGCTGGTGGGGTTTTGCTTTTTCCTCCACCAGTAATTCCATCAGTAATATAAAGCCAGTCTATCATAGGCTGAAAATTAACATTAAAGCCAAAACAATAAGGTTGTTGGAGTAGAGACCTTATTGATTTTTATAGACCACTTGTACAGTACCCTACCTATCCCATTAAAGGTGAGTTGTATGCAAACTGCAACGCCCCCTCCAGAATAGTTGGTAAAACAACTTACATAGACCCTAGTCTGCTAGCACATGATGCAGTGTCGTGTTGTTTGTAGTTGGACTCTAGTTACAATGGAGATTACAAGACAGGTCACTTTAAACTGTGACCTTGGAAAGAAATAATGGCTAAAGCTGTCATGTTGACAAGTAGGCTTTAAGTTTGCTTTCTTTTGTCAGTGGAGAGATTATATTTCTTTAGCAACCTATATGGTAATAAAGAGAAAATTACAGTGAGGGTAATGCTGTTAAAGGGGTCATAATTTTAAGACAGGCAAGTGTGCCTTCTGCAACCTATTTGACAAAGAATATTCACCTGGAGCTCACCTAGATAAAAAAATTTTGAAATAAGATGAATCCATATTTTCTGACATGACAATGTAAGTAAGAGGCAGTATCTGAGGACTTGTGTAACTTTTAAAATATTGGAATAAACATTTTATGAATTAACAGCCTCCTGTTTGATTCCTCCCTCCCCCACTATCAATTGCAATTTCATTTCTCCTCAGTTATTTAGGTAGGACTTGATGGATGAAACCACATTTGATATGATTCTTTGCAAAAACAAGACATAGGCTAAATTTCATTTTCACAATTTTTCAATAAAATTTAAAGGAGTTCTGGCCACATATTTGGTACATAACTTCACCCATCATTTGTGTTAGAATTGTATCTTCTCAATTAAATGACTTTATGTAATGAAACTTGATTTTGCACAAGTCATAATGACATGAAGAACCAAAATTTGTAGGTAGTTGTTGCCCATTAAGAGGTTAGGACTTGTTGGTCTGGTGTAAGGATGATGATCCACAGCCTTGGCATTCTGTATATGATGAAACAAACAATCATTTGTTCTTGCTTTTAAGTTCAGTCTGTGGAATCATTTACTGTAATGTGTTCAGATTTAATTTGTTAGGACTTGTTTATTTAAATTATTGATTGTAATTAGAAAGTGCTCATTGAGGTTTTACTAAAACACTTATTTTGAGATTATTGTGAATTTAGTCAAAGATATTCTTGAATGTGATTTTCAAGATTTGATACATAAACTTGCTGTATCAGCATATTAAATGTTGGAATTCATTCAGAACATTCTCTACTTTTGGACTTGTGATGGAACATGTAGGATTATTTGGGATTTAATTCACAATACTATAAGTTCCTCATAATTTTCACTTGTAAGTTAGAAAAGAGTTATTTATTTTTTATTAAACTTGTTGGTTTCATTTCTTTCTGTTACTCAGTTCAAGACCATTGAGTCCTAACATGAGGGGAAAAAAGCCAATACCAGAAAAAAGTATATTGTGATAGTGTATGAGAAACATTAAATTACATATAATTCATGTCATATGTTAGTATATGATAAATGAGTTTATTTTTGCTTGATTATCAGCAACATTATTCAATATTGGAAATAAGCTGTCATTAGGAACTAAGTGTTAAAATAACCCGGTAAATGTTGAGTATTTGAATTTATGGCTTGATTCACTCCCATTTTTGTATGTCATTTTAAGTTAATGTTTGTACTTTTTCTCCATGTATCCAATCATGCAGACCTGTTAATAAAACTCATTTTGTGCAAAGATGTAAAAGAATTCATTGGATAGTTATTAAAAAACCTTTTAAATATTTGCTTAAGATGTGAAAATGACATACCTGCAGCCAGTTTACAGTCACTTTGAAAATTGTTGTTATTAGGAAATATTGTTCCAGTTGTAAAAATGCTATTTTGGCACTTTGGAGGTAATAGGGGCTTATTGCCAGTAATTGGTAAATTGTGTAGATGCCAATAGGCAGGAGCAATGGTTACAAATGCAGTGCACAGCTACTTTGTCAATAAAAGTAGGAATTAAGTTTGATAAATTGATAGGGAATAGTAAAAACTCCTGTTGAGATCTAAGGTTTGCATCCAGCAGTCATATAATGCCTAGAGCTATTAACATCATTTTTATAGAGGAAAGACAGTTCAGATTACATGTATCTGCAAGAAAGAAGGTTCACCAGAGCTAGTTTTGACTCAATAGCATGGAGACATTGGTAATAGTTTTCTTGCAGTAGTGGCATTGGCATTGGCAACAAGTTTTTGCTAGTCAGATTGGGGTGGGTAGGGTGAGAGGTTAATGAAATACATAGATATATCTGAGATGCCAGGTTCGTTTATACTACTTTTTAATTTTGATGCTCATGAGGTTTACTGAGGGATGTGGCATTCCAAGATTTGACTATAATGTCAGAATTGGCAAGTGAAAATGACATCAGGAGTTCTTTCAAACAGGTAAAAGTATACTATTAAAAGTATCTGTACAAGTTTTTAAAGAAATAATTTCTCTTTAATTTCCTTCAACAAATGCCTTCACTGTTGTCATCTTCTACATTTAACTGCTTACTAAATGGACTTATGCTTTAAGAGTCTAAGCTGACCAGAGTTTTAAAACCTGGCAAGCAAAATATTGAAATAGACTCAGAAATCTTATATAAGATGCTCTATGGCTACTAGATATCAATAGCTGCATGGAATGTTGGTTGGAAATAGCAACTGCAGCTTCTTGTAGAATAGCTTGCATTGGTACTGTGTCAAGACTACAATTAAAGTTAATCACTGAAGAGGTACCTTATATACTCACTTCCAGCTCCAGTCAATCTAGAAACAACAAAGATCCTGATCAGTCACAGCATAATGCACCTGCAGATCAGGGTCTTTGTTGTTTGTTCTACTGATTACACCCAACAAACTACACAGACCCAGATCTGCTGGTACATTATGGCAGATCTGGGTCTTTGTACAGTTTGCAGTTGGACCTGTTTTATAAGTAATTCTATACAGTAAAGAAATTACACTAGCATCAATTTAATGACAATACATCAGTTGTTTAGTAGAAAGCTATTTCAGTGCATTTTCTTAATCATACTCATTGTTTATTTCAGAAGAATAGTTTTAGAACTACAATTCTTTTTTTTTAATTAACATGAATAATAGTGTCTCAGTTAATTAGATAGAACTTGAACAGATGATTTTAGAAATATAACTGTGAACTTTGTGAAATTTGTATGCAAAATTGCTGGATTGGGCACACCTGTTGTAAGTTTCAATCTGTGTAAAGTAAACTCTTTGGAGAGTAAATTAATTGTAGCAGTCAATAATTAAAATACCTGCCAATCTTCCAGTAGGGTAGATTGTGCAAAACTATTCCCAACCTGTATAGTATTTTCTGTGTATTGGTTGACTTATCACATAATGATTTAATCACCTCAATGACTGTATAAATTGCTTTTCTACATAGTTAATATTAAGCATGACTAGTCATTAATAACACTGTTTACGGGAACATGTGACCTCAACAAAGATTTATCTCTTGAGGTTTTTTGGGGCTGCTTTTTTTTTTAAAACAAGATTTACATGGAAATTTTATTTAACTTGACCATCTAGATGGTGTGTGTGTGTGGGGGAGGTAGGAATTAAAAATTTTCTTCCTAAAAACAAATTATCATTTTGGTTCACTGTTAATCCTGGATTTCTAATTCAATTGAGATTGACATGCAGTTTTGTTGTATCCATTTGTTTGTTGTTTTTTTTTCAGATGAATAGGGACCCACTGCAAGTCTATCACTGTCTAATTGACTGCAGCTTTAATATTTCATTTGTTCAAGTGACAAGAATATATTATGCCCAGTTTGAACAATTAGCTTTTTATAGTAAATGTCCCATTGTTTGAACAAAGTATGCAAAAACTCAGATATTTTGATCATATATTTACTTAACATCACCTTGCAGTATACAGCAGTTCTGAAATATTAATGAAGATAATTTCCTTGATTTGTTTATCCATTCACCTAGGAAATACTTTATTAGGACACTAGGTAGAATTTACAAATTATTGTTTTGTGTAATGATAAAGTTCTTCATAATAAAAGTTTAAGCTCACTATATCTGGTTGACTTTCCAATTGTGTAAACACTCTAGGTCACAAAAAAAGAGGAAAAAAATCCCAATAGGTGTAAAAGCTTATCTACTTCACTTGCCCCTCCCCAAGACCAACTACATGTAACTTAAAATTGTCCCAGGTTATGTACAATAAAAAGTTCATTAGTCCCACATCTCAATGTTTGGCACATGATATCTTATGATCAAAATGTTCCCTGCTTTAGCCTAGTTTGAGAAAAAAAGGTACATGTACTAGCAACCACAGCCAAATTTTATTATAATCCTACCAGATCTTTGTGGGACCTGATGATAGTGATCAAACTTCACCATCTGACTTTAATAGAAATGCTGGTTAAATAAGTGTTAGGCAGTCTCCAGATCATGAGATAATGTTATCAGTTTATAATTAATTTAAGACCAATGAGTGGAATAAAATACTGTTGTTGGATGAAATTTCCCTAGTTTTCAGAATTTTTTTTTTTAACAATTAATAATAATTGGTTTCAGAGAAAATGGTAGTTGAAATCCTAAACCAAACACGATTTTTTTAAGGCATATTTAATTTTTTTTATCGCGTCTTAGACCACTTAGATTGTTTCTGTATTAAATTTCACATATATGGTCACTGTGATTGAAATATATATATATATATATATATATATATATATATATATATATATATATATATATATATACACACACACACACACACAGTGACCCATATATATATATATATATATATATACACACACACACACACACACACACAGTGACCCCACTATAGCATGTTATGTGATAACACAAATTTGGATATAACACTGTTGTGGTGTGGCTTCTGAAATTTCATATACATGCACTTTTGCTCCTACACAAAAAAATTCTTAAAAGTACCCACCCCCAAGGTTTACTATAATTTAGGGAAGAGATCCTGCATGAATTATACAAGAAGATCGTGGCATCATGCCTGAAATTTTATATACATTTTTCTCATACATAAAAATTTTTCATCTTAAAAGTAACAAAAATAATGTGTAAAAAGTTTATTCAGGAATCTCTCAGACCTTCACAAATTTACATTGGCGGCAAGATATACCATCTGGCAGATTTATTTTATGGGCCACATTGTTGGCAGTTCAAACTTGTATATACAACCATTGGTTTGAAATGGAGAAATTCAGAGGCCCAGTGAAAGAAAGCCCTAAAGTTGATATAAAACACACTAAATTTTATCTATTGTTACATATACAACTCCCAGGTCCATCTGGACAAACCCTCTTAACAGTGCTTTGTTATATTATAATCCGATTATATTGATATTTAACATGAGTACTGTAGATTTTGAAATATCCAGGTTTTTTTCCCCCTTCAAATTTACATTTCTGGTAGCAGAGATCAACCTGAGGGGGGATCTCATAATCTATCTTTCCTTGGATTTTCAGCCTTCAGCTGCTCACTAGTGTATGTCTGTGTGTAGGTAGACTGACAATGGTATGTGGATGGTACCAAAAATGCCTCTTTTCCTTAGAATTAAATCCATGGAACATTCACATTTTCTGTAGTAATCCCTGTCTTCTAACCAGATCACCTGCCGATTGACCTTGTCATTAAATTTCTGACCCATGCTGGAAGGCAGCATCACTCCACTACCACAAAAGTAAAAATCAAAACCAAAAATATCAAACCAAAACAAAAACAAGATCTCACTTGTCTATTCAATAGGCAGAGATGAACAGTAACTACAATTAACTTATGGCGGCAAATTCATTTTTTTTAATAAATGTACTCAGATAAAATAGTAGCTAAAATTTCAAGGAAAACATTACTTTTTGAAGCACCCATTGTTGTGAAAATGTACTAAGCAAATGGGAAAAAGAATCAGTCTCAATTATGTAATACAATTTTTTTTATGTTGTCACAATATCATGTTTTGTTCTCTAAAGCAATCTTTTATATAAATACTGTATGTGTGTGTGAATATATATATATATATATATATATATATATATATATATATATATATATATATATATATATATATATATATATATATATATTACACATACAGTATACACATATATATATATATATACCAATGCTTGGTTCTCTGAATAAAGTAAAATATTATTCATTTCATCTTTGTTTTCACCACATGTGTATTTCTCATTTAATATGCATCAGATTAAGATAACTATGCCAATGAAGCATGTATTTTGTGTCTGCATTTATTACCCATCTACCCATGCACATTTTTTTTGGTACATACATCATTTTCTTAGCTAACTGGTCTGGTTGCTTATAACATGGTTAGGTCTATAACCTGTCTGGTTCTGTGGTTCCCAACTGCTGAGTTATAGTGGGGTCACTGTGTGTGTGTAGTCTTATAAAAGAAAATAAGTTAATGTGTTTTAAAAGAAAACAATTTGAGAGAAAATATGGAAGGATAACACTAAAGAGGTAAAAGTAAAACAAGTTATTTTTTGGTTATATTTAATCATGACATTTTCTTTATCACTTTTTATGTGTTTGTCTAAATTTCACAAATATTTGACCACCAGAGTAATTTACAATGCACACCTGGGTCCCTCAATGTAAGGCAGGTCCCTGGATGTAAGGCAGTTGGTTCTCAAGCTAGATATGGTCATGATTATATTAATGAGTACCAGAAAGAAGAGGGTCATATTAAGGTGTTGTTTGCTCCAAAAGAAATAATTTTGATATCTAGTTTGTCCTGATTGGTGCTGATCTGATATGGCCACCATGGCAGCCATTTTGAAAATCTTGTCACTGCTGCTTCTAAATAGAAAGTTATACCAACTTTAAGATTTCACCAGAAGACTTCTTGCAAGTCTTGAATTTTCTTCATGGTCAGGAGGGGTTGTAGACTGAGATATTTACTTGACACCTTCACTAGTCCTTCCTATAAAACTGCCAGCTACATTTCAAAATTTAATTGCCATTAGATAGTTGAAATTATGAAAGCTGCAAATGTGACAGAGAATTTACTAGTCTCAGGCTAGTGGACTTCACCTAATTTCAGGATATGTTTTTCTTTTTTGGTAATTAGTTGAACCTGAATGAAAATTATACCAATCTGAAGCCCAGTATGGCCATTATCAGATCAGCTATAATCCTGTGTCTTTGATGAAGGCACTTGACTCTACAAAATAATTTTCATATGTAGATAGCTAAGAGCCGTGGCATCGATGATACTTGCATGTAGATTGGGTGCAAAATTAAAGATGTGTTTTACTGTTGCATTGGTTTTAAAATGATAGAAAGCAGGTTTCTACATCGATGATACTTGCATGTAGATTGGGTGCAAAATTAAAGATGTGTTTTACTGTTGCATTGGTTTTAAAATGATAGAAAGCAGGTTTCTAAACTTGATAGTGAAAGTTTGTACCCCAGTTTGCTATTGTTTTCTGTCTCAGCTATTTGGCAGAAAATTATCATAATGCCATTTTAAAAGGTGAGATAATGTTCTACAGAAAGCTAGTTTATCTGTTTCCAAAATTTTTTTTTTAAGTGGTGGTTATATCAGTTTGCATCTACATGTATATGAATTTCCAGCAATTTTAATGAAGGAAATAAAACTTCCAAAAAATGAATTTATGATATTTTGCTGGTAATAATTTTATTTAAAAGATTTTTTTCCCCTCTCATTTCCATATAGGATGTGCAGATGGTATGGTTTTGAAAGTGAGAATGTTTTTACTATCAGTGCCATCTATCATGATTTTCAGTGTCAGTTTATTTTGTCCATCCCTGTAATGTACTTCACTCTTTTATTAAATACAAGTGCAAACATTTGGTGTATGTACTCCCTTTTAAGAGTCAAATTACAAATAACAAAAATCCTGATCTGCAGTAGCATAATGGCTTGCAAATCAAGGTCTGTCTTGTTTGTTCTACTGATTACTCCTAAGGTACTGGATAAACTCAGATCTGCTGGCACATTATGAGATGGTTGATCTAGGTTTGTGCAGTTTGCATTTGGACTTGTAAGAGTATATACACTAATTCTAGGAGTTCATTTTTCCAAAGTCTTCATAAAGCCTTCCTCATTGATAGCAAGATTTTGACTGAAACATGCCCAATTTTCTACTGTTGGTAATTGAAGTACCTGGAATGTGGTAGATGCAGCTTAGAGCTGTGTTTTGTTGTGAACAGTATGCTCAAGTTAGCAATAACCACCTATCATTACATGTCAAGCAGACCTACATCCTGTTAGCAAGACTGGCACTCTGTGGCAGTCTTGGCTTTGGCATGTTCCTAATTTCTTACTAGGAGTTACTGGCAGATTTTAGTCTCCGGCACATGGTTGTCAATATCTCTGAGGTTCCAAAAGTTGTCCCTATGACCCATACTGGGTGGGGTTGGGTGGTAAGTATAACCTGGCAGAAGAGGAGGACTGTGTATTGAGGGACCACATGCTTTGGGTGGACACAGGATGGCTGATCATGTTCTGGGTCACCATTTAAAATGTTAAAACTGAAGGTTGATAGTAATGTGTATGAAGCAGAATCACCACTGGGTGTTGGGTTTCAAAGATATGACTGATAGTTAGATAAAGGCAGATCTTGTCTGCATATGCATTTTTCTTATTTTAAGCTTTCATTGAGAAATTGAGAAGAATGTTAGCTTAGTGAATGTTAGTAATTTGTGCTTTACAGGTAACATTCCAGGGCTCAAAATTTAGTTTCTTATTGGCAGTATTTTGATAGTTGTAATATTTTCAGTAGAACACAACTTCCAGGTCAGCCCTACAGAGCATGCCTCAAATACATTTCAATAGTTCTGACTACTTTGGCTATCTATGAAACAAGGGGTAATAAAGAAGTTAATGATGAAAGTATATGTTCATTTGCTCCTTATCCTACAGCCAATCCAGTTGCAGAATGGCAGAAGTAGTCCAAAGAGATTTGATTTTTTTTTTTGTAGAAATGTTGGGTAAAAAAAAATTATATTTGTTTTAGTCTCTGAGAAATAGTTCCTTAGTTGTCTAGGATGTGTAATTTGAACAATTGTGTGTGGGTGTTATTTAAATTTTTAACATAGCTTTAAAAAAAATGTCAGTCATATCTCTGCAATGTCTGCAGTATGACAGCTTATAGTGATATTTAGCACTGGGGCATCATGCTTCGGAATTGTAGCATGATATCCCACCCAGTCACATTATCCTAACATTAGGCCGACCAGTCCCAACACTAACCTCTTAATGCTGAGTGCCAAAAGAGGCAGCTGTTAATACCATTTTTAAAGTCTTTGGTATGCTCTGGTTTGAACCGTGAGCTCCTGCTTTCTAGGCAGATGCTCCACCACTAGGCCACCTGAGTGGTTTAATATTAATGTTAATCTACACATTGGTGTTGCTCTAATGTCATCATCTGTACAGTTTTTTAATTGGCTGAAGACAGCAGTCATATAATAAGCTTGTGTCATCATGATGAAGGTTCATTAGCAGTCAGAATCAAGTCAGTTTGAGTACAGTACTGAGAAAGCTCTCTTAGACATCACCATTATTCATCATTTCACTTTCCAACATTCAGATAAATGGTGTTATTGAGAAAAGATTTTTCTTAGAAGATCCTACAATAAAATATATTTAAAAAATTAGCATATTTCATCATGGTTCAAACCCCATTTTTAACAATAAATAAGCAATGTATTGAGTAATTATTTACCCATTAAGTCATTTTTTTAGTGTCTATCGAATAGTAGCCTATTTTTAAAACCTTTTCTCTATGAAAAAAAATTTGGTCCACACCTGCCTTCACATTGCACTAGCAGTGCCAGGTTATGCTGTCAAAGCCAGGAGTCAGTTGATCCCTATATTGACACATCAAGGTGTCCCATTCCCAAACACAGTAAGGTGTACACCATTCATAGTAGCCTGGGCTGATTAAAACAAGAAAATAGGGTATTAAAAGGTTTCCTTCCAGTATTTGTCTAGAAGGATATGGCAATTGACTGAGGGTCTCACAGTGGAGAAGGGAGCTTAAATTATCATAGCAAGGTGTTTTTTTTTTTCTTCAGTACTTGCTTAGATATTGGCAATTGATTGATGGTTACACGGTAGAGTAAGATAGTTTAAAATATTGTTAACCCACCCTGTCAACACATTTAGGAATTAAACACAAATCCAAGAGATGATTGACAAAGCTAGTAAAGCAGTGGAACTCATATTGCTGATATTTTTTCCCCCCAGTATATTGTTTTGATTTCCACATTATTAATATGCGCATTGAAAACATGTCAGCATAATATTCTATTTTGTTTCATTGGGAGCTGTTTTGTGAGCATTGCACATATTTCAGCTAAAACTTTTTAAATGTCCCAACTATTCTGCTTCATAAGGTTAAATATTGTTGTCAACTTTTGGTTCCATTGTTTCATTGGTTCATTCTCATTATATTCGGGATTTGTGAACATTTCAAGGCACAGTGCCTTTCTTGGCTTCCTGACCTATGGAGGCTTTAAGGTATAAAAGAGTGATTTCTGATTGGGATGTGTTTGGAGAGTGGAGGAATAATATGGTAATTGTTATGTTTACATATGATATCAATCAAGGAGTGGAGGTTGTGTGTTCATTCATTGGGAATACTTAGGAAACATTAATCCAGATTCAGTTACATTAATCATGAAATAGAGTGGTGAATGCACTCTGCACATGATGATAGTTACCGTATTTACTTGAGTATAAAATACATATAACTGCAAACATCATTGACCCAAATCTGGTGTCATATGATAGCTGGCAGATCAGAGTGTGTGCTGTTCCACAAACATTAAGAAATGGTGGACTCAGATTTGCCATAGTGTAATGTCAGCAGATTTTGTATAGGCTTCCCTCATTTGGAAGAAATGTGTACCAACACTTTTTTTTTTTTAATTGTAACTAAGATGCAGTATTAGGCACTCATCTGTGATAACAAGTCATTATGAAGGCAGTGCTGCTATATATTGATACAGCTTATGATGCAGAGTTTTGATATGGTTTATTTTTGATATATGTATTAACTTGTTGGTCTTTTCATTTTTAAAAGGATTGTCAGTGATAGGTGGTGTCCATGTATGTGATTTACTGGTTGTATTTCCAGTATGCAGGCTACAGACATACCTATTTATATGCCATTCTCATCCATGACAAGACAACAAAGCTACTTTCAAACAGACTACCTGTTAGGTGTCAGTGATAACTATTCAACATGTAAGGTATGATATGCTCAGATGGAGCACTCACTTTAGCCACCAGATAGAGGTATTTTGATCAAAAATACTTCTCAATTTCATTTTTTTTCATTCTTATTTATTCAGTTTACCTTAACCTTGATAAGGAAATATAACTTCGTAGTGCATGATCCTACAGGGCTGATTTGTTTGAGAAAAGAAATGAAAATTGCAGTCTACTTTTGATTTGAATTTATTTCAGTTTTACTTAGTATTCTGCCATTTCCACATTTGCTGGAAAGGTGGTTGACCAGCAGGCCATCAATCTGGCTTGTATGTCATACTTTTATTTAACACCATTTTCAGGCTCAAATTTACTTACTGGTATCTCTCTTAACACTTTTGGCAGCTTTATTAACCTGTTATACTCATTGACCTATTATAAGCCAGTATTTGTTGATGAAATAATCTGAAAATGAACCACACTGGGAATCGACCATTTTGTGTTTCCTTTTAATATGTATTTTAAACATAAATTTTAAAACTTCCATGATGCATTTTCAAATTATGAAATAATGCTTGTTCCAGGGCTCAATGTGCCAATAAAATTTAGTTTAAAAACCATTTATCTAGCATTGCATAGGGAAAATTTCACCAGCACACTAGTTGCATCTCATCTGTCAACAGCTTAAAGACCTAGAGAATGTTTTACTTGTAGTTACTGAGAAAATTAATCTTCTTCCTATTAATTTCATACAGGTATTGTCTGAGGTTGTGTTTGTATCTAGCAAGTGACTACTCTGTGATAAAACTTTATGGTGTTGGCAGATTCATCTTTTTCATACACAATTGGCTTTGACCCTACCATATGTTGACCTCACCATAAGGTGACCCCAACATGAATGCCAATTATCAAAAATGGCATGGCAAGGGTTGAAAAAACAATGCTACTTTGTGCCAAACAAGCAGTTGCAATAAAATAATTACCCTGGAATTGGTGGGGTTAGGGGCAGTATTATGAACCTCATCATTTTGTGTTAATTTGTAGATGGGGAGTGAGAGTTGAATGCAACAAAATGGATGCTTGTGTCTGTATGTCGTGTTTACTAGAATGTTGGATTACAGTAAATTCATGATGCCACAAAGAAGTAAAATTTAATAAATGTAAACAAGAGTTGTACACAAATCTTCTTTTTCAGATAAATGTAAACATAAAGTGCAGCAAGGTAGAATTTAAAGCATAAATATGGTAGAATTATGTAAAAGTTATATAAAATAACAAAGTGATGTTACAGAAAATCAATATAAAAGGATATCATGTTTATGGAAGTACCAAAAGTTTAGATTTGACAAACTACAAGAACGGGTGTAACACTATGCCACTAAATAGTCCAAAGAGTCCAGTGCTACATCAACAGTCCAGATAGGTATGTGCAATCACAGTCAATACTCCAAATGGTATATCCCTCTCAACAGTCCAAAGAGTACAGTTCTATCCCTCTAAATGACCCAAAGAATACAGTTCTATCCCTATCAAATTTCCAAAGATTACAGTGCTATCCCAATAAACAGTCCAAAGATTACAGTGCTATCCCAATAAACAGTCCAAAGAATACAGTGCTATCCCAATAAAGTCCAAAGAATAGTGCTATCCCAATAAACAGTCCAAAGAATAGTGCTATCCCAATAAACAGTCCAAAGAATAGTGCTATCCCAATGAACAGTCCAAAGAATAGTGCTATCCCAATAAATAGTCCAGAGTACAGTGCTACCCCTCTCAACAGTCCCCAAGAGTACAGTGGTTTGTCTAAACAATACAAAGAGTAGCCTGCTAGTGCTATATGTTGTAATAGTACAAATAGTACAGTACTATAACTCTCAACAGTATAGAGTACAGTGCTGTCTGTCTAAACAGTCCAAAATAGTATAGTGCTATCCTTATGAATAGTCTAAGAGTGCAGAAGAAAAAATCAGAGTTGCTAATACAAGATGAGATTAAATAGTGGAAATTTAGTGTCTTTATGTATGTATAAAATAAATAAATTGAATGTTTTTTTTTTCTGTTGCAGAATCTCATTTTAATTTTATTCTGAGTGTTGTTTTTGAAAAGAATGATGTAGTTCAACAAAGATAATTAATTGCTGTAAATCTTGGCTGGTCATCTTGGCTGAATGACTCTGATGTCCTTAAACACCAGATTGTTGCTATTGGGTGACATTTGAAGCAGCTGCCAGAAAGTGTGAATATTTTTTATCCACATGTTTATAACAGAATCATGAAATGGATTATTGATATTTTGTGCAGCCAATGACCTACATTTCATCCATTCAGAAGGATATTTGCATATTACATTACAGCAACTTGAATTTTCTTTGACCTTATACGAAATCTATGATTGTAAGTGTGCCATCTTTTTCCATGTATGAATTTAAGAAATTTCGTTACTGAAAAGGAATAAATAATGACTATAATCTAAAAGTTTGTCCTTCTAGATTTTAATAATTTGTTTGCATCAATCATGACATTGTCATCATCATCAGTCCAACCTCAATAACATTTTGACCCAGAAACAGCTGTATATTTGCCTGGCATTTTGAAAATTGTTTTGAATACAAAGGAAGCAGTCCTTGTTAATGTTGGCTATGTTGCTTCCAAGATAAAAAAATATACAATCCATCATTTTATTTTAGTATGTGCTAATGAGAAAATTTCAGACATGCTATTCATAATGTACCTTGTATTGTAGAGAACCCACTGCTTGTAGTGTCAGATTTAGCTTCAAATATGGCAGTTTCTTATGCTTCTCGTGGATGTCAAGAATGAAGCATAATTTACATTGCAATCAGTTGAAGTTAAAATTTTTAAGGTAAACTTTTAAACAAGATACCAAGACTTGCAAAAGTTCATTACATGTTCCACATAGTTTCTTTGGAGTCAGTGGTGAAAATCCTTTGTGCATCATGAAATATAAAAAAAAAATTGAGTTGGGGTTATATCACTTCAGTTTATGCTGCAAAATGTTTAGGGGTAATATGCTTTACTATCAGTTTAACTTCATTTTGTGACATTAGTATCATTTAATATTTTTCAACATTTGAGTATTAAAATTATAAACAGATGTATATTTTTTTTACTGGGTCATTCTTTAGCACACATTGGACATTATCTGTGTGGCATGGAGTGTGTAATCTAGTACTGAACATGTACTACAAGAATTAAGCTGTTACATTTTAATATTTACCATCATTTACCTTGTATACTTGCCTTTAAGTCCAGTCATACTGCAAAGCTGATCCAGATCTGCCATAGCACCTGCAGATCATGGTCTGGGTTGTTTGTGAGTACTGCACAGACACAGATCTGCTGACACATGCAAGGACAAATATGGATATGTGCTGTTTGCAGTTAGATTTGCAAGTTCATGTATATATATGGTACTCCATACTACTTGTTCAGGATAATTAGTGTATTTTAGAGAAACATCAAATTGGTTTCAGAAAAGTCCCAAGGGATGCTTATGATGTCCAAACCTTTGTTATTCTACTGTTTTGATCATTGTGTTTCTAATTGGTGTGTAAGCTACTGTCCATAAATGAATCAATCCCCAGTTTACTGGCATTATTGTTTGCTAGTCTGCACACTACATTTTTGCATGAACTCTTTAGCATAGGTTGCTAGCCAAAACAATGCCTTGAACAAGTGCCCTTATGTGGGAAAAGTTATGGTATATACACACTTTGAGTCAAACTGCAAATAACAAAGATCCTGATCTGCTGTAGCATAAATGTATCCACAGATTAGGGTCCACCTTGTTTGTTCTGATTATTTTACTATTAGTAATCTGCTGGTGCATTATGTAATGGCAGATCTGGGGGTCTATGCAATTTGCAGTTGGACTCTATTGAACATATATGGTACTGCCCATAACAAACAAAATCAATCTACAAATTATCAGTCAACTTATTACTAGACCTGTTTGTTTTTTTTAATATGGTGACTTCCATAATGTCCACATGGCTTGTCTTAAAAGAAAGGCAAGTAGGAATGGTTCAGAGACTGCTGTAATTCCCAGCCACATTCCTATGATAATGTAATGAGAGCATTCTGATTGGATCACTTTCAAGACACATGGTACTAATTCCTCTCTTATGTTAACCTATGGATACATTATGATATTAAAAATTAAACAACTTTAACTTCCAGGATGCTTTTAACCAAGCCTGTATTTCTTGGTATAGAGTCATTCTTGATGCAAGCTTTGTTGTTGGCATACTTTTGATTGAGATGTTTGAAAAGTGTTTTTAGTTTTGTCTCTTATGAATCTGGTGCCTAAAGAATTTCAGCAATGGGTTTTCCAAGGCAAGTCTAATAGGGCTAAAATTTCTTTTATAAAACATTGTCTCAATTTTTCTAATTTGCAAATAGGAAAAGTTCTTGAATGATTCTTTTTACTTAAAAAGTTTACTTTTCATTGTTTTGTCTAGACCCCAGTTTCACTAGACATTAAATTTCCTTCCTCAGATTGAGAATTTTCTTCCATATTTTTTATTTTTATTTTATTTCCAATGAAGAATATGTCAAATCTATCTGCAGTTATCAGGGTTTAAATTTTCATAATGTGTTGAAGTTTTCAAATCTATTTTTTTTCTTTTAATTTTTTTCTCCCCACTTGTCTGGCATTAAAGGTCAGAAGATGAGCTGATGGTGTGAGTGCATCTATTGTACATCATCCATTATCAGGCAGAGAACATCTTTACCTGAAAATAGTTTTCAAATTTGTATAAAAGACGCCAATCTACCATTAAGCATGGTCACCATTATTAAAAAGAAAAAAAGTCTTAAAATGATTTCTTGATAACTGCTTCCACAGAATTAGAAGAAATTTGATAGTGTCATAGTGTGACAATGAAAAATTTCTACAAATGATATGATCCACCACCAAAATTCAACAATTATTACTCACAGAAAAACATTAACCAACTTCTCAAAATTGCCCATCAGAATGTAACAAGTATGGTGAAATACATCCTGGCAGAAATTTCTTATTATTTCTGAACTATTTATTAGATATGGCCACCATTACTGAAAAAAGAAAAACCTTCAAATAAGGTCCCCTCACCCCACCCCACCTTTCATCACAGTATTGAGCCATCTTGAACAAATAGTATCCTGGCAACAGAACCTTCCACCTTTTGGACAGATGATGTTGGTGAGCTTTCAAATATGGATGAGATGCAAAAGGTAGAGAAGCCCCTAGATAGCATCCTTGTGATGTGCAGATTTCTTGGCCAGCTGCTCTTGTATTTGGTTATTAGGCACATAAACCACAGGTGGTTGCAATAGGACAGACACAAGCCATTTGTTTCCAAGAAATTTCTTTATTGTGTTGACTTTTAAAACTAGGCAGTTCTTTTCCATTCTCAAAATTTTCATTCACTTTGGAAAATCTCAATATGGTTGGAAGTTTCATGAGCAGGTTAATGCAGAATCTCAGTCTGAGGAAATATGTTGAGATTAGTACAACTCAACTGAGAAGGTGTTTAAAAATGGTCGATAATTTAAAATGAATTTCCACTTAATTCTATGAATATATTTGATTGTGACCACCAGTTACAATTTTAAATGCTTAAAGTAGTTGTCCATGACTGTGTTAATTGAAGTAGCTTCTGTGTGTAAGAAATAAATGTCTATTTCAGGAAGAAGATGCCAGACAGCAGTGAAAGTTCAAGTGGCGAGTCTGACAGCAGTTCTGCAAGTGGGTCAGATTCAGACAGTCCGACATCGGATGATGATGATGATGATGATGATGACGACGATGAAGATGATGAAGAAGAAAAACGGGAAGAGTATAAAAGGGAGGAGAAAATAAAACCTGCCTCACCTTTTTTAATTGCTACAACACTGTCTCCTCCCTCACCCACAGAGGTAAACTTAACACCCTCCTATACTCAACTTGATCAGTGTTGCATCAGCAGGTATGATACAGCAAGGTTGATGACTTGAATAGGTTTTAGGTGTTTTAGATGCTGCACACTTCCCTTCAAATGTATTTGTTGCATCTTTACATTTTTTGTCTCAAGTTGAATGTTTACCAATTTTTAAATCGGATTTGACAAGATTTTTACCATGACCACTCTAGCTATCACTTGCTAAGCACTGTTTTGCCAGGATACAGTTGATGTGCTGTTAAACTGCATTACAAAAATGGTGATCTGTATAAAATGGACAAAACCTCAAACCTCAGTATTGCCTGGTTTTTAGCCCATGTCAGTGAAATTAGTTTTTCATTTGTATATATTTCTTAAGCCCTAAAATGGATTGTATTCATACTAAGAATGAATAAAGCAAGAACAGATCATTCAGCAAGGTACTCATTCCTTTGTATCATGGTCACAATACATACCGTATTTACTGCATGTTTTCTGACATTTTGTTTTTGGACACCATTTTTGAGGGGCCTAATTTTATATTTAAATGCCTTGTAATTTTTCGGTCATTGCTCCACTATATATTGTTCAACAATTGTTGTTTTCGGACAAAATCTAAGATGTTTTGCTTCGTTTTAAAGTAAAATTTCCAGTGTGTTTGCCACTAATTTAACTGATATAAAGTTTGCTTTATTTGGTCATCAATTATTTAATCTATCAAGAACTTCTACATGAAACCAGTCACACAGGTGTGACAGTTAGGGCTTAGAAACCATGATCCCTCCTTTATATCATCAGAGTCAGTATAGATTAGTAAATTCATTGGCATCATGCAACAAAACAAACCCCTTATTCAGTGATTTCTGGTAGAAGATCAAAGGCCATGACGAGATTTTTGTACAGCACAAATATTTTTCACATGTTATAAGATGATGAATTGGACAGAAAAAAAAAGATTATTTGTGTAAAGATTTTGGAAGTTGGATTTTTCTCAGAATATCCCAGATGAAATTAATATTTAGCAATTAAAGAAGATAAAAGAGCAAGGAAATGAGCTTATGAATTCCTACAAATCCTTGTGGCAGGCCCCGAGTGGACCAGTGGTCTAAAGCGCTGTTACGGATCACTGCCATCTCACCTCTGTCTTCGTGGGTTCAAGTCTAGGATTCATCGAATGTGGATATGTGAGAAAGCTTGCCAGTAGCTTCTTGTGGATTGGTGGTTCTTACCGGTGATTTCCCGGTTTCTTCCTTCACCAATAATACTGGCTGCCATGAATAGCATATCGTGTGCTGAAAAATGGCGTTAAGCCCAACAACAACAACAAATTCTTATGGCCAGTAGTTCATTAGTATATCTTTACTTTTTTGCATCCTTGTGGGAAAAAATGCTCACACATTTGAATATCATGCTGCTAATAGAAATAGGACTATCTGATTTGTTTTCTGTAAAGTCATGAGTAATAAGTTAAATAGTGAGAATGCCCAGAAATATATGCAGTACCTTCACTTTAGCTTTTAGGAGTTACACATAATCCATTATACAGGTTTATAACATCGAAAAAAAAATGTGCATATGTAATGAAGTTAATTGTGATTGTTTTATTTTTTTTAGGGTAAACCACAGCAAGCTAAATGGAGTCTTTCAACATATCTTCCTCTTCCTCAGTCCAAAAACCCATTGTTTTCAGCTCCTTTGAGTGACACCAGGACTCCATTAGATGGTGAATCAAATATTACCACAAAGTTGGACACAGAGAACAACAGAGTGTCAGAAAGAAACTCTGTTTCCAATGATACACTCATTCATGGCATTTCAAAAAGAACATACAGAAATTCTTGTAGTTCTGTGGAATTATCTCCAGATGCCAAAAGTACAACCAGTAATTCATCCACAAAGCCAGGTAGGAAACCCTCATCAAAAAACACACAAAATCATAGCACTTCAGAAAAAATGCTTAAAGAAAGATCCAGTTCTGTAAATAACCAATACGTTTCTCCGAAACGAACACCACTCTCAAGTAAAAATGGTTCAGCTCCAACAAAGGAATTGAACAAAGACAAACAAAATAAAGGGAGTCGAACTCCAAGGACAAATCGAATGAAAAAAGGGAATAAAAGTCCAAAAAGAATCTTGTCAAAAGAATTTGTTGATTCTGATTCTTCCTCCTCAGAGAGTACAGAGGAAAGACCAGCTGTGGTCGCCAAGTCAGAACCGCAAACAGTTGTTGTCACTACGAAATGTATTCCATGGGCAAAAAGTAGTAGTGTCTCAAGTGATAGTGAGGAGATGGAGGAGGAGAGGAAGATGATGAAAGAGGATGGAAATGATAGCAAAGATGATCAAAGTGAGGAAGCTGATTCAAGTGTTCGAGAAGTTTTCAGTAAAAGCATGAAATCACCCTTTATAAGTAAACCCTCCCCACTGCCAGTGTATGTTCCGGAGACAAGGCGATGTGAGCCCAAAGAATGTGATATAAACATTACAAAACAAAAGGATCAGTTAGATATATCTGGGTCTTTGTCAAAAAATGAGAGCATAGATGATATTTTTACTTCCACTGCAAATTCATTTAACTTGTTGTCTCCAATTCCACATGATGGACCTGATGGTGTGTTTAAAAGACCACCAGATAAGAAGCCTTCTATAATGGTGCACTTAGATCGTGAATTTATAAAAAGCCTTCTACAAAAGGTAAACATTGAGGGGATAAAATCTCCGACTCCAAATGTACCCACAAAGGCGGACTTGTCTTCATCGTCATCATCCGATTCAGATTCATCATCAGATTCTGTGTGTTCAGATATGGAGGAGGGACAGTTAAAGGATGAGGAAGAAGAGGTAGAAAATAAGGTGGAGGATAGCGAGAAATCTCTTTTTTTGGAATATTCTCTCAAGGGGGTCTTTAATTCTGAACCTATTTCACCACTAAGAGATTCTCATGTAAACTTTATGGATACAGTGTCTCGTTTCTCACCTATAAAAATTAATTCAATACCAGCAAAAGAAAGGCTACATGAAAAACGCAAATTAGATATAAACAGACATGAAGATGCAAAAAGAAGAAAATCTGAACCGTCCAGATCCCCAATGAAGTTTTCAGGAGATGAGATCCCAGAAAAAGAGTGAGTATTTTGTATTATTCAAATATTTGGTGTGGGTTGACTAGTTTGGCTTTTATTGGTTGTGTTTTAAGTTTGCTTCTTCATTTGTAGGGAGTGGATGCTTGTGATTTACATGCAGCCACATGTCTTTGGGCAGTGTTCTGTCCTCTCATAGAAAAATATCAAATTTGTAGTAGTAATCTAGTTAGTTTTCAACATATTACCATTGGAGGCAAATAGATGTGGCCTAAAAGTTCAACCAGTATTGGACACAAAAATCTACAAATTTTATTTTGATTATGGTGGTGTATCCCCCAGGGGTGTAAAACAAGGTCAGAAAAAAACCCTTGGTGTCAGAACTGTGGGTCAAATAAAAAAAAAATGTACTGACAAATTTTCATCTGATCCATACTTTTTCTTGCAGGACATTCTCTCTAAAATACAAATTAACCAACATACACAATTAGGACACAAATGCATTGTCCATTCAAAGGATAATTGTACCAGTTCATTTACCTTTAGTTTGAAATCATCCTTTTAACAGTCTCTTTATAATCTTTTTGTAGCAATATTATAGACCAACATATTACATATAATTCAAAAATCCATATAAATCTTTTTAACCAAATGACAGTTAATTTACTGCCTGTCATAAACTGTGTACTATCATCAAATTCATTGAACTTCATCCTAAAAAACATTTATCCAGAAATCAAAGAGACTAATGATTCATCTTTTTAATAAGTTAACACTTGAATTTTTAGATCTTTCTTTCATTGCAATAAAGTTAACAGAATCTGGAACAGCCCCCTGAATTTGTAATCCAAGTAATGGATTTGTCTCTGCAGGTTTACATACTTTTTTGTTTTGAAAGAATATTTTAGGTAATAATATGTTCAAAAGATATCTTGATTCAGGGCAGATCATGCGCTGTCACGAAAGAATTATTCACTTGTGCAGACGTCGAAGTTACAAGATCTGAAATCACACAGGTAATCCCAATGGATGTGCCCTAATCCAGTCAAGGAAATATTTTCTCCACTTTTCATTAAAGTCAACTCCACATTTATTCTTTCGTGTTCTGCTTCTTTCACTTTCTCACTAATTATTCTTAGTGCACACAGTTTTAATCTCGAGATCACATTTTAGTGCAACAAGCATTGAGGTTAAACATCTGGACATCTTGGTGAGCTCTTTAGAACCACAAGGTTAAGGGAAGCTACTCTATCATAATATTGCCTATGGTAGTTTGGTTCTCTGTTTCGTATGCTCAGTATTGCAGAGTACAATGCAGAGAGCATACATAACAAGAAGCAAGAATATGCCTATGCCTATGATCAAAGTATACATGATGCCATCCCTAATCCAATACATTGGATATTAAATAAATCTTGATTGTATTTTGCACATCCTTTGCATTAAAAAAAAAACGCACTGCAAAAAATTGTGCATCAATTTTCTCCAGTGTGCATCCCTGATGCTCAACTGTGCGTAAAGGGAAACATTGCTTTGATTACATGTACAGTCCTTATCTGGCTATTGGTTATATTCAGGTACAGTATTTTCAAAGGTTAATGCAAATTTTATACTTGGGGTTTCCATAGTCAATTCCATCAACATGCAAATGATCAGGATTTCCCTTGCATCATTCCAAATAATTTTGGGGACATGAGGGTCATAAGAGCAGCTTTCTAGATGCCAGTGGGATCTTAGTCTCAAGACTTGCTCCCCAACCCCATGTGTCACTGCCAGAAGCTGTTATTTTCCTCGCCACCCCCACCCCCAGACTTCAACAACTGTGGTCAAGTTATCCTGTAATCATCTTCTGACGGTTGCCATCTTTCATCCACACTAGTGTTACAGGCATATGCTTGGTAGCCTGAAACAATGTGCCAACAAACCTAACATTCAGGAGTTGCAGAAAATATGTTTTAGACATGTTTGTGTTTTTTGCTTGTAACACCATTTTTCAGCACATCATGGACATGGAGTATACTTGGTGACCAGAATATTTAGTAGAGAAAGAGAAACAGACTCATGGGAAGGCTTTTAGCAAAATTTCTCACCTACCCACTATGGTAGAGCAGAGTCTTCTTAACCCTTTCATCACGGCAGACCACATATCCGGTCATGGGGAAGTAAATTTGTAAACACTATGGACTGAGTTTTCGGTCTAGGGCAGTATTCTTTTTTAACTTTATAGTACCCGACTAAATATCTTTTGGGATACCTCTAATAACTTACATCTGGTAATGTAGATGTTATATTTGGATGATCTCGCGAGTTTAGCTTGTATACAACTAGAAATAACGAACAAAGTAGGAACTTTTAACGTGTTTTCCAAATGCTGAAATTTGTATCCAAAATGGCGGCGTTTGAAGGAATTTTAGAGGAGATTTTTTGGAGGATTTAAATAATTTTGACCTGATAAATTTGGATGAAAATGAGAGACAATGGAATGCACTTGTGGGTGATAGTGATGACAATGAAGATGACTTTGAAGGTTTTGAACCAGAGGAATTGTACACTCCATGGTTTTTTTGGTTTTTTTTGTTGGACGAAGCCCGAAAACCAAAGAGATTTGTTTCAGTTTTCTGACAGAGTTGGGCACACTTGAGAGTTAGATGGCTCTAGGAAAGCTTCAGATTATTTTCAAATATTCTATTCGAAGTTTTCGGAAAAATTGTCCGTTTAACGCACTTAAATGCGACAATCAAACGTGGCAGAAACAATAATAGGTGTGTGGACAGATCTCACCTTGGAGATTATTTTGGTTCATTTTATAGAATCTTATATATTATGGACACCATGAAAGAAAGACTTGTGTTGCTACTGTGATAATTCAAAAGTACATCTAGGGTCAATTGAACAAGTTTTGAAAACTTAAGTTTTCTAAGAGGTAATAATAATTACTTGTATTTTACCTGTTGTGTTACCTGTTTGTACCTGCATTTTAACAGTTGTAATAGATATGCACATTTTATTGAATTAGTCATAAAATTTGATTTTTAACCTTGATTTTGACACCTAATCCAGCCAGATATCTTTAACATTGGCAAAGTTATGTTGTTTCAAAGTCCACAAGTCATTTTGCTTTACAACTCCAAAGTTACTTAGTGTTGAGGACTCTATGCCTACAAAGTTACTTAGTGATGAAAGGGTTAACTTGCATTGATAGAAGTGATATGTATGTGACCTGTAAAGATGAGTGCCTTAGACCACCTTGTTGCAGATATAGCAAGCCAGACCTTGGTCAGCACTAGAAAAACTTTCAAACATAAAACTTGACTAGTCTTCATTATATTTAGGTCTATTGTTGCAAACTTGATTTCAATAGTTGATCATTTGACCCAGAAAACTTGCATAATTATATTGCTGGAAAATATTAAGTTTTGATCGACTCTGATGGGAATGTTACTAGAATAATAATGGCAATATCTATTGGATTCATATTGTTCAAAACTTTTCTTGAAATATTAATATACTTCGTAATAATGCAACATTTTGTATGAAAGAAAGGAAAGAAGAAAAAAAAAGTTTTAGACATTGCTAGTTTATTGAGGAAAACTTAGTTATATGCACTTTTAGAAGATATTATCTTCATGGACATAGTATTAGTGTAAACTTGCTTTTAACAGATTAATTACACCTGTTTACCAGTATTGTAATGCTCTGCAATATATGATAAGCAGAATTGTAATGCACTACAGTTTGTGATAACCAGAACTGCAGAAATCCATCGTTTTTCAAAATGTAATATTTGCACTAAAACAATTCCAGTAGAAGCCCCAGGCCATTGAACATTTGAAATCTCAGTTTATTGGCTAATGTCCTAGAGCTAATATTGATTTCATCCCTCTGACAAGATGAGATTGAGAAATGGAATCTTTTGAGAGATGCTTTAGCTCTTCAGTGTCTGATTGAGTTGATTAGGCAAAAATAGAGAACTTTTCAGCTAGTACTACATGTCAAATACAGATGTATACAGCTTCACCAGGAAGCTTTCAGGCTGCTTAAAATAAATGAATATTGCACAAATATATTTATTTATAAATCTGTTATAAATTGCATCATTAACAGAGTAATTTTTCACAGGACTGCTCCAATGACCTAGTGGTTTGAACATCTGCCTTGGATACAGGAGGTTGCATGTTCGAACCCTGCTGAGTCATCATAACAAAGACATAAAAATGGTACTAACAGTTGTCCCACTAGACACTAAGCATTAAGAGGTTTAGTGTTAGGACTGGTCAGCCTGGTGTCAGGAAATTGTGACTGGGTGGGACATGATGCTTCATGTCTGCAGCATGATTCCCTAATGCTAGACATCAGTTCAAACTGCCACACTGCAGGCATCATATCAACATGATTGAAAAATTATTAAAGCTATGTCAAAATCCAAATTACACACTTTTCATGGCCTTGAACAGAACTGGCAGCAGCATGCATCTTCACACTATAGCATGAGGAAAGATTTTATATAGAGTATAACTTGAGGAAAGATGATATTAAGTATGAAGTGAGGAGTGACATATATACAGCATGACATAAGGAAATGTGTATGTACAGGAGGAAAGAGACAGAGTATGAAATAAGGAAAGATATACATACAATATGATGTAAGGAAAGATGTATATATGTATATACTGTAGTATGATGTAAGGAAAGATGTATATACAGTATGATGTAAGGAAAGATGTATATACAGTATGATATAAGGAAAGATGTATATACAGTATGATGTAAGGAAAGATGTATATACAGTATGATGTAAGGAAAGATGTATATACAGTATGATGTAAGGAAAGATGTATACACAGTATGATGTAAGGAAAGATGTATATACAGTATGATGTAAGGAAAGATGTATATACAGTATGATATAAGGAAAGATGTATATACAGTATAACATAAGGAAAGGTGTATATGCAGTGTAACATCAATAAAATTTATATATAGTATAACAGGAAATCTGTAGCATAATTAAGTTTATATATATATATATATATATATATATATATATATATATATATATATATATATATATATATATATATATATATAGTTATGTATGTATGTATGTATGTATGTATGTATGTATGTATGTATGTATGTCATGGTCACTAATTAACAATTTATAAATTCAGACTGGTAGAATTTTTTGTGATAGATTCTATTTGAAGCCTACTAATTAATTCCATTGTTAATAAACTTAAAGCTCTTTTGACACCTTGTGACAAGCCAGGGAATTTATTCATGTATTTGTTATGTTGGAGTGTACATTAAACATTTAACATCCTAAAAATGTAATAAAGTTACAAATTTAATACTAAACATTTTGGGTGAGATTGTTTCCCTTTTACTAAAAAATTAAGTACTTGTTTGCACAGGTGTAAATTACCTTTCAGATACCACCTAGCTATAAGCACTTATTCATCATTTTTTAAATAAATTTTATGTATTTTATCACGGATGAATTGAACCTATGGTCTTGCTTTACTGCTTCTGCCAGACAATTTTATCAGGGTGTCACATCATACTATTCCTTTACCATGCAAAGTCATTGTTTCCTGGGGGGGGAGGCTTTTTTTAACCCCAGGAGCTTGCCTATTTTTTTGTTTTGGTTACAAGGCACCTCTATTTGTTTCTCCTGAAAAAGGGTCATTTTTGTGCTTAATTAAATTTATTGTATTTATATGATCCCAAGTGGCCACCTGACTGTGCCCAAGGCTTAGGCATTAGTTGTGTTGCAGATGACACTGATTTTAGCACCTCTCATTCATACACCAATATTTATGTTATTGGAGCTGACTGCTAGTGGCAGTGGGGGCACTCACTAAACCTAGTACTTACACCTGGTTGAGTAGATATAATTAAAGGGGTTTTTTTTTCTTCAATTTTGAATTGTCACTGCTGCTTAGTGTATTCTTAATGGCACACTGATTATTGCTCATTCATGAGAGAAATTACAACTAATGCATGGACATACCAGTGCATTAAATCTGAACCCATTAGAAGAGTTAGTTATTTTAGAAAATAGATTTTGACAGGTTTTGATATCTCAGTTAATAATTTTAATGATATTCATGTACTTATTGCTCAAAAGCAAGGAATAAGGAAGAAGAAAATATTAGTACATTTCCATTTTTTTAATTACTGAATTTAAGGGTACACCAAATGCTGACTGGTTTTTGTAGGATTCTTTTTGAATGGCATATTTAATAGTAAACACAGATCTTAACTGGAAAAAAAATAGTTTGATGATGAATGAAAGAAAAGAAAAATACAATGAATAATATAATGTGGAAATTACTGTGTCACTCACTTTCACAGGAATTAATGATCTTCATTAGTATTTGTAAGAATATTCTTTTGTTCATGTAACTTAACCATGACTTTAACAAGATTCCTGAAGGAATTATAAAGCGATTTCACCTAAAGCCATCTATTCCACTTAATATAAATTTTAGGTGGATTCAGGGTGTAATATAGCCCGAAATATGCAGATTACTCCGTCTATTATTAGGATGAATCTGTGTAGTCCGACTAAGCAAAATTTGTTTTTCTTAGGTGAAATCTGGAAATCAGTTGTCCTAAGATTACCTTAAACAAAAAATTCCATCAAAGATTACCACCTGAAAGAAAATTCTACCTGAAAACAACCCAGCCTGAAACTTCCACTTGATATAAAAATCTGCCTTTTGGTTTCTGTCTAGAAACAGGCTGCCTAAAGTATCTAAATAAAAATCATCCAATAAAACAAAAATCTGCTCCAGATTTCTCTTATTTAAATGCCTAATGATTTTAAGACATTATTGGGAATGAATGATAATATTCCCATCAATTTTAACCAATGGAATCATATCATTTAAGTCTTTTTTTTTATTTCACCTCGGGTTTGGTGAGATTTCACAAATATTTTGACCAAAACTTTCATTGACATATTGTGATACATCATTAAAATTTCACTGAAATATATGTGGCATTTCACAGAGCTCTGGCCAAAACTTTCACTGAAATTCTGGTGAGATTTAAAAACATTTTAGTCAGACTTTTCACTTAAGTTTGCTGAGATCTCTAACATTTTGTTTTTTGAGTTTACTATAACTTTGTGAGATTTTCCTAAAATTTTGATCATTATATAGTATTTTACTGAAGTTCCAGGAAATGTTTAGACATTTCCAAAGGTTTTAAATAAATGGGTATGAATTGTGTGTGATTTGGATTTATAACATAGCTTTAACAATATTTTGATCGTAATGCTCCTACCAGTGATCTATATGTTGTCCCTCCTTAAATTCTGTTTCAAGTTATAAAACTTAGAAATGATTATCCTGGTTCAATTCCTTATCATATTTAGCTTGCCAGCTGCTATTGTTAAGCTCTTTATGGCACAAAAAGCAAAATTCTAGTTCTGGCATTCAGTTTCCATATAGATTGACTATCAACTTTGCTTCACATATTCAAATGGTTATTTAACTCTATCCCACTCAAAAACAAAACTATATAAACAATTCCACCAGTGATCTATATGTTGTCCTTCCTTAAATTCTGTTTGGAATTGTAAAACCTCAAAATGATCATCCTGGTTCAATTCCTTGTCATATTTAGCTTGCTAGCTGCTACTGTTAAGCTCTTTATGGCACAAAAAAACAATGGTTATTCAACTTGTATACTGCTCAAAAGTTCAAAGTGTCATATTTAGCAAGCATGTTCATTCCCGTTAGTTTCCATTACACAATGATTAATTAGGCAAGTACAATCTTTTAACCAATTAAAAATCTCTTTATTGCAATCATCTATTACATTATATGTGGAACAAATACTTAATAGAAAGCTCTTGTGGAATGCAACTTCGACAAGATAGAGCAAGATAGAGCATTACAATTAAAAAATGGTCCATATAGAGGAAAATCAGATTCAGTTTAATCCAAATAAAATTAAAAAAATACCACAAATTTTAAACAAATACAAGGAAACATTTGGAATGAAGTTATTCCCAAAATGAACAAAGAAATTACAGCTATCAAAAACAAGGAAATATAAATGTTGCTGAAACTCATTAAAATTGTTCAAGAAGCAAAAAATACATGTTATTATATCTTTGATATTTTTAATTGAAATGTCATTGAATTACAATAACAAAATATCACTCAATTTTCAGAATTTTTGGCAAATTGTGATATTTCAACCACAAATTCTTATTGATATTTTTGGAAATGTTGGCAGTCAGTGAAATTTCAATAACAAAATTTTAGATATTTTCAGAATTTTTCATAAAATCTCCTTAAATTATAATAATTTTCGTGAAAAAAGGACATTTGAGTGAATATCAAAAAAAAATTCACTCTGAGTTTGCTAAAATTTCAGTCACATTTTCACTAGAGTATGATTGTTGTAGAGCATATTTTAATAGGAAGTAATTTTTCAGAGTAAACATCAGATCAAGTCCAAAATTCATCTTGAACTAAATTTTCAAAGTCCAAAGATTCTATGCTAATATAGTTCTTTTGATAAAGTTCAAAATTACGCCTAACATTTCTGCCAAAATCAGTCTAAGTCAAAAAATCCATTATAAGGTAGGAAAATGAACTGGACAAGCAGAACTTTTCCCTCTAACAGTTATCATTAGGAGGAATATAAGAAATAGTACCTTAACTATTAGATAGATTTAGTCTGTCACTTTAGCTGTATTCCCAGTCCGTCTGACATTTGGTGTTGTTATGCTGAATCCATCTAAAATCCTGGCAGAATCAGCCTAAAAATTTCTTATGGGTATCTCATCATGCATTAGCGTGCTTGAAGTTTGGAGTAAAATGGTTTCATTTGTGACTAAAAATTAACAGTGGTGAGTGAAATTTGTCATCTGGCCACTGCACTTTTTGATGATTAAAAAAATCATGCAGCAACTTTAAAAATATATCATCACCTTCTAATTAAATGTATGTACCACATTTCATGTTAACAATAGTTGGAATATGCAACTGAATTGATAATATAAATCTCTTTTGGTGGTCATACTGCCAGTTCCTGCATCAAGTTGCCATCCTTAGGACTGGTCTGGCCCTGAGCCATTTAAGGGACTGGTAAAATAAATAATGATCTGTTCTGTTATCTTCAGCTAATGGTACAGATCCAGAAAAATGCAGATATGGAAAGCAAGTACGGAAAATTCATTGGGGTGGAAAATTCACCTTCATATTACCATAAAACACAAAGATGGCTAAGGTGTTTGTAATTTAAATGAACTGACCCTTCAAAAGTAATTTGATGCTGTTCGTATATTGAGTGATGGTTTAGATGGCTCCAGATAATGAATATCAGTGTCTGGCTGAGTTTGAAGCAGTCTGTGACTTGATCATAGATGCTTTTTAAAACAACCTTGAGCATTTTTGCAATCATTCTTTAATTTGCCTTAAATGAAGAATACTTTCTGCCATCAGATTTCTACACAGTTGATTTGTTTTGTCTGAGGGGGCAGGGGCAGGGGCAGGGGCCACTTTTTATGAGTAAATTTAATGCTGCAGTCACTGGCCTAGTATAAAAAAAATCATGAAAAATAAAATACAATGAGGTCAAAAAGGTCCCTATTTTTGGATACCTATATTAAAACAAAGCATAAGAATATTGTCCACTTAACCAGAGAAGTCAATAGCAGTTCATAGCAGAAGACATTTATGTACACTAAGTCCAAATTTATACCTGCAATTTTCATGTCCAAAGGTAATTTTTGACAGCATGTGATGCTCACAGTGCAAGCAGAAGCCCTTTTCCAGGATGATAATTCTGCAAAATGTATGTATTGAACAGGCTGATGCAATTGAAAATAGCCATTTTCAAGATATTCTTCTTGCCCCGAACCCAGGTGCTGACTGCTATGGGAGGCTAGCTCTTCATAGTCCACTATTGGTATTTCACTATTTACATACTGCAGAATAACTATGGAAGGTGTACATGCTTGACATCCATTTCCAGAACAGCACAAGCCCACAACATCTAGTTCACAAATATATTCATATCTTTAATTAGTAACAATAAGAGCTGAAGAAGTTGAACCATAGGCTTAACTCATTAACCCCTAGCGCCCTGATAACTCATCGCACTTTTCACCCCTCATCTCCTGAGCGCCTCGTTAGCAAGGCAGAGTTTACCTAGCTTATTTCCTTTTCGATGAGTTTGAGAGGCAGTATTTGGCATGGTTTATTTCCCCGTATGAGTTAAGTCGTCGCTAACCATTGGTTGATTTCAAGCCATTTCTTAATTATCCAGGCAATTGAACCAATAAAATTTTAGCTTACATAGACAGACTGAACTCTGCTGAACAAAGGGAAAAAAATTTGATTGCAATAGCTCCAGTAATAGTAAAGTTATTTTGATTTGAAAATGATGGAAATTGTTGAGAATCAGCCACCTGGAGCGGAATTTTACCTGTCAGATTCTGATGGAGGATTTTCTGGATTCTCATGGGACGAGATCAATAGTGACATTGAAGTAGCAATTAATGATAATAGTGAGAGTGATGATGAGAATGTTGCAGAGAATGGAGAAGAAAATGGTGGAAGAGGTGATTGATGGATTATAAATGACAGAACACACATTGACAAGAGGCAATTTACGGGACCAACACCAGGACCAACAACAGATTCAGACCCTGATGCAAATGAATTTAATTTTTTTGAGCTATTTTTCCCAGCGTTTTTGTTTCAGTTGATCGTGCGCGAGACCAATCTTTATGCAAGGCAAAAGCAGGTGGAGAAAGAAGACCAAAACTGGAGAGATGTTATGGAGATAGAATTGAAAGCATGGATGGGAATGAGTTTTTATGAGCATTCTTCAGCTCCCAGAGACAGCCATGTACTGGTCAACAGATTCCTTATTTGGAAACCTAAGTTTGAGAAGGATCATGAAGAGAGAAAGGTTTGACAAAATATCACAATATTTTCATATAAATGATAGTCAACGTAATCCTCCTCTAATCCTCCTCCAGGTCAACTAGGTTATGACAAGTTGCATCATGTGAGGCCAGTGTATGACGCCATTCAAAACTGCTGCTTACAAAACTACAATCCTCATCAAAATGTAAGTGTAGACGAAGCAATGATACAATGGTAAAATTTCGAGGTAGGTTAGCCTTTTGCCAGTATATACCAGCCAAGCCGACAAAGTATGGAATCATGGTGTGGATGAGGGCTGATCCAGAAAATGGCTACAGGAACAAATTTCAGGTATATACAGGGAAGGATGCAGGTACCAGAGAAGTGGGATTAGCCACACGTGTTGTTATGGACCTAACACAAAAGATATGGGAAAGAAATTATATTGTAAATGTAGACAATTATTTCACTAGCCCAGACTTATTTGAGAAGCTTCTACAGAAAGGTACATATGCACGCGGAACTGCAAGAAACAACAGAAGAGGATATCCTATTCAGCATCTTAATAAGAGAGATATTAAGGTTCAAGGGGAATTCAAAACGGCACAGCCAGGGGAATTAACAGCCTGTGTTTGGATGGACAAGAGGCACATCTACACCCTATCAACAGCAGAAGATCCAGCAGCCATAGAGAAGATAGTACAATGCAAATCCAAAAATGGAGATGTGAGGAACATCAAAGCACCATCCATCATTCAAGAATACAACATCAGCATGAACAGAGTGGACATAGCAGACCAGCTTAGAACACAGTACAGTACATACAGAGCAGCTAAAAAGTGGTGGTTGTACCTTTTGGTTTTTGTTTGATATTGCTGTCACCAATGGATTCATACTAATGAGAGAATCAGAACATCATGTCAAGCGGAGCAGGAACAGAAGGCAGGATGATTGATTTTAAAATGAATCTGGCAAAATTGCTGATTGGTGACTACCAGGAAAATGATTTAGCCATGTTGGCAACAAATACAGGAGGCCACTTTCCAAAGAATGGTGAGAAGAGGGGAAGATGTAGACAATGCAGCAAAGAAAAGCGATGACGGGAAGTTTTGAATATGTGTATTCAGTGTAATATTCATTTATGTGTAGATTGTTTTAAGCCATATCATGTAGATCTTTTGAAGAATCATTAAATAAATGTTTGAGAATTAAAATTTGTAAGCATATATGTTCATAATTCAGAGTTTGATAAGTGTTTTATTAGCAAGGTAAATATATGCATCTTGGAACAGTATTCACAGGAGATTAAGTTTGCAAAAGAAATGACAAGTGGAATTTTTGTGTACATAAAGTAGAATTATTTCATGTGTTCATTATTGTGTGTGAATTCCTAATGGATTTTATGGATTATTCAATGGCAAGAAAAGTAAATTGGTAAGTACACCATTTAGTTTCACCTTTATGCAGGAGTATTATTTCTGCATGTGGCATGAAATTTATACCATTATGTACATAATTTTATTGAGAACTGATTTGCCAAATTTCAGCCAAATTAAATGAATATAAATAAAATAATATGAAATTTACTGCAAGTATCCCCCTATGGAAAAATATGCAAGCCAAGTGCTGTCAGTAGGTCTCCGGGATACAGGTACTGGTAAGGCTAACACTGCTCTAGGTGGTATCTGCAAGTATGCTGTAGGGGACTGCTTAGCTATTTGGCTCAGGGGTTAAAGAGTTAAGAAATTTGCTAGGGGCCAATTTAAGAAACTGATCCCAGCCACCTGAATACCCATGGTGACTACCAAATTATTGGGCAAACAGAAAATAGGTAATAGTCACTAAAATATCAAATAGGTCACTTTGTGGATACTAAACTTGGGTAGGTTATTAGAGTATTTTTGAAAGCATTTGTCACAAACTTTTGTTAAGGAAAATTATACAATAGCAAAAATTGAATTATAATCCTCCAATTAGAGCAGAAATTCAGGATAAAATAAGGTGCCCTTCTGATTTTAAGACCCTCATTTAAATGCCCTGTTTGAAGGGCAATTACCATGTCTGTATTAGATCCCAAGAGAAGCACTATACTGCATTGCTGGATTTATTTGTTTGGCACCACTTTTATTCTCATTCCCTTTGCCAAGAGAAATGTTCTGACAGACTTAAAATATGCAATGCAAAGTTTGACTCCAAGGTGTTGCATTTTAAATGCAGCAATAAACATGAATAGTAAATCTGATAAAAGGGTTTAGTGAAGCTTGATAGAAACAGAAGTACACTCCTTTAGAAAGTGGGGTTGACTTGTAGATGAAGCTGATTAGATTTACCTTCAGCTCACACAGGCCACCCAAATGTCAGGCTAATAATCAAATAAGAAATTCAGAAGTGCTTATTTAGTTACATGATTTTTCTTTTTGCAGCTTGGGTGGAATTATTTGTATTGGAGGGAAAACAAAATAACATTACTAACTTTTTAATTAATCAGGGAATCGTCTAGAATATTTAGGAATAGGGCCTTGGCATGTCATTTGCGGGGGTTGTGGGAGGGATAAAAAATTGGTCAGCATTTGGGAATTTTATATTTTAAGATACATTTGCCAAAAGTTTTGAGTTTTGCAAGATTGTGGAATATTTTGATTATCTTCTATATCAAGATTATTGGGCCCATCAGGACCCCTATTAAAATTTCTTGTCTCAGTTTATTTTGGAGTCAAACATCCATCATTTAGCATGAATTTGTTATTACTACTCCCCTTAACTACCTAATCACTGCCACAAAACTTTACACAAACATTTATTGCAAGATTTTGTTGCTCTGAAATGAAAATGTTGCCATCACATGTCATGTTGAAAATTATCTTATTGCTACTCCTTTTTAATGGATGTTCATGTGGACATAGGGTTTTCAATGAAAGACTTTTTATAAATGACTAATTGTGTCCTAAATGAAAATGCTGCTGGTGTAATGTTCAGTATGGCCACCAGATAAGCTATCTTGCAGATTGTGTTGTTATTACTCCTCATGCAAAGAAAATCATATTGTTTTGTGAATTTTTCACCAGGCTCCTTAGTTGGTAATAAATGAAGTGCCCCTTACACAACAGTTAATGGCTGCCATAATGGCTGTCTTCAAAATGTTATCACTAGTCCTCCAGAATGGTTGGTCAGGTCAGCATGTTGTGGGTGGGTGGCAGCTACTTTGTGAATTAGCTGGTAGAGCAAACAAAACAAATGTCTAAGCTACATATTTCTTTAATGGTTACTTTGCACTGTCTCCAAATTCCCGACTATGCACAGACTATGCACATCGACTGGTTTGGGTCCTGGGCTGGAACAGAGGCCCTTGTGAGGCACTCTTATTGTTCACCTCTGATTCAAATTCAAAAACTCAGCATATATCTTAGTTTTAGAGGACTTTATAGGAGACTACTGATATCATATTTCTATAACTGGCTTGACTGTTTCTGGTACACAGAATCCGTGTTTCCTACATTAAACTAAACATTTGATATCTCACTAATGAGTAGTCCAAAAGTTGATTTAATAACATAAATGATTATAATATATTTGATCACATTCACACTTTTGACATATAATTCAAAATATAAATCTTAAATGAGTTTATAGAAAAGGGTTGGGAAAGATTGTCAGAATTCAGGTATAAAATATCTATTTCTTTCAAACCAATATACAAATTATTTTTGCCAATTAGAAAAACTTAAATCTAATATCTTGTCTCTAATATCAACATTTTCAAAAAAACAAACTAATAAGTCTTGTAAAATAATCATTTAATTAATTTGCACAAATACAAGTGACTGCCTTCTCACTACATCTAGCATGGATCTAGACCAAGTGATTAATGTCCAGCAGGCCAATGGGTAAGCTTGCTGTAAAGATTCTACTTGTATCGTTTTTAGACTGCACAAATAGAACATTTATAGAAATGTGGATTCTAGCCAAAATGGCTATTGTACAAGACCAGAAAAATGGGAAAATAGTTTAATCATAAAAGAAAAAGTTGAATCATAAAATGTCCCTACTACACTACTCCTGATGTGTAAATGATTTAATATTAACCTTAGTGGTGCATGTACTTTAGTCAACACTTCTTTCAAGAACAAAACCTGACATCAGGAAACAGAAATCTGATTACTTACCACATGCTATAAATAAAATTGGTTCTGGATACATATTACAAAATAAAATGTGGCCGCTTTTGAGGGGTAAATTTTATATTTTTGCACAAATATGTTGGTAGCATTAGCTGGGTGGCCTTTCATGAGGGGTAATTTTGAACACAAATTTGTCACTGTCTTCAGATTCTGGCTGTAAGGAGTGGGTGGCTGCTGGTAAGGGGGTCCATTCAAGAAGGGGCTACTGTAAATAGCAACATTATGCATTGTATAGAAGGGTGTAGTGTTGTGGGAATTATGTTCCCTTACTAGTTTTGCATATTCCCTTTTGTTTTGAGAGACAGAGACAGACAGATAGACATTTACTTGGAAATGGGTAAAGTGTGACATATTGGCGGCATTCAAAACACACCTACCTCTTTCACTATGGTTCATTGCTAGGGAATGATCTCCGCAGTGTAATTTACCCAGTGTGGATAGATAGAAAGAAATGCAAACTGAACAAGTATATTGAAGAAATAAACACAACGAGCCCCCTTTCAATGAACAAATATAAAATTTAATCAGTTTATCAACAGAATTTAAAATGAAAAGAAATCAATGACTTGGTTACAAAAGAAGGAAAATTGTACTAATATGTACTCAAATAAAAGACAATACAAATTTCTTTAAATGCTAAAATTACTTTTAACGTTGATATACTATCTTGAGTGCAGGGATGAGAGACTTCATCACCTATTTTATGGGACATGGACATGAAGACTTCCGTTGGTCCCTGCTCTGCTGATCTTTGTCTAGCTGTTTGGTCTTGGACTCTTGTCCATCGAACTCTGATTGATTTAACAATCTCTGATTGATTTAACAATCATCTCTGGACTTAGATTTCAGCTTAGAATTTGCTCTGGTCCTGTGATTGGTTCAGGTATTTCTCAGGTGAATCCAGGAAAGCTATTTCCTTCATTAAATAAAATGTCTCCAAATAGACAATAGGTCACTTTCCCCGAGTATATCTATATTTTTACCTTTATTCTGCTTAGAAACAAAAGGCATAAATTCTGCTGCAGTAACTCATTGCTCCCTAACTCTTTTGTTTACATATGGTTACAATGGTCCATCTCGCTAGGGGTGGTCAATTAAATTCAATTCAACTGTATGAATCCATATGTAACCCCCCCTTGAATTCTTACTCTACCAATCTAGCAGTGTTAAGTTACATATGGCTTTGACCCTCAGATCTAACTATTCTAAAATAGTTTACTGACCAATTAAATATTACAAACTAGCATATAGATATACACTTAAGTGATCAATTAAATATTACAAACTAGTATATGGATATACATTTAATATTATATCATACTAGACAGAGTTAATCCATAAAACTATAAAACATAACCCATCATTCCTTAAGCTTAATTCATGAAAATTCCTAATCACTCCTATGTATTAAAGATTCAATTGTCAACTAATCTAATGATATTTTAATTACGTTCAATCTTGCAAATTCTCCAAATGGATTGATAATTAGAAAATCAAAGAATAAAATGTGACTAGCATTTCACTAAATTCCTGCAAAATGAAATCATACGTACATACATCATATCAAGAATACATTTGCAAATAGATCAACAAATGAAATAACATTAAAATCGGGAAACTAAGATTGCGTACCTTTTGCCGTTTCGTTTCCACGAACCTCACATATAGTCCATCTCCTAACTGAGACAACTATCTGTCCCCTTACTCAATAATGAAAACATACTTTTTAAGAATTCGAATGTAGAGTTTGTCTACTCACTGAGACAACTCTCACGATTTACTGCCAAATTAGGAGATAACGTCTTCCACGCTCCTCCTGGAGTCTCGTCTAACTTTTCCTCGAGAAAGATTGAAGACTGAAGAATTTTTCTAAAGTAAAACCTTTAATTTCTTACAGAGTTACGCCCATAAATCCATTTTAACAAATCAGAATAGACTGTTTCCTAAATCTGTTCTATAGAATTTTTGGATTGACCAGACAACTAAACTCCTAATTATGCCGTTAATTACTTGAACAATGACGGCAAGCTTCCCCCTTTTAACTTCTACATTTTAACTTGTTGATTTTGGGAAAGGGTCTTATGTCATTCTCTTGTACCATAGTGTATGATTTGGTCAAGTTCAAGTAACATGCTGGAACGAATTCCTTTTTGATCCCTTTTGAATTCAGAGATGAAATGAAAATAATCATCTATCTCTAGCCCTTTCTACTTTAATTAAGTTGACTTTGATACAATTCCTTTAACCAATGCTTCTAAGAGTTTTCAAAATTTGACACATCACATAAAGAAAGAAAATGAGCACCAACCTACAGATTAAGTATTGTAGAATTGTTTGAGCCTTTTGCAATGTAGCAATTGGTAATTAGAAAGCCATCATGGAGCTCAATCATTAGGCTGGTAACTCAATGGTTGCAGGTTTGATATCTACCCTTGACAGCCCAAGTTGACTGCCTCTGTCCTTGGGAGAGGCAGTTGGGTGCCACTTGTGATATAGCCAGTAATGTGTTAAAAGTACTATTGTGTTGGTGCATGTATTTTCTCACAGAAGAATGCAAGGGTACATCCCATATTGTTAGGATACAAATTCATTATCTTTGACTAGTATATTGGACATCTGTACCACAACATTAAAATATGGTATGATGTCACTTTGGAAAGCTTTAATGGTGCATTTACATGAAGTATTTTTTTCTGGCCCATTTATAGGGCTGTTTTCACTGGGCTTTGGAATTTGACATGACTTTCATCTTAGTATAATCTCCATGAACACCTAGGGAGGTCAAAACATAATATGGTGATGCATTAATTTCAATCAGTATTGTGATCTGTTTGACAGGGTATAGTTTTCCACATCAGACTTATCATGTTTCCTTATCTTATTTACATGAAAAACTCTGTTGCAGGGCTTAAATCTCTGATTTCTCAAAATGACCCCCACATGGAGACCCATTTGTTGTTAATGAGCCATGTCTGAGAAGATCGGCATTGAAGAGATAGTTCTGTTTTCTCAGCAGGAGAAATATGTCTTACCACTGGCTTGACAGTTTGTTGTATAACTATATTGGCTTTCCAGCCTTAATTGAACATATTTTCTGTTATTTTACAGCAGTTGGGAGTACACAGTAAGCACATGGTAGCATTGTAGGGTTAGATAAATAAGTAAGCTATGCACATAGAAATAATTAATCTTGTCACACACACACACACACACACACACACACACACACACACACACACACACACACCAAATCCAATCAATGCAAGGAGTATATGCTATGAATATTGTTAATGCAGTTAAGCAATAACAGTGTATTTCTGGCAAACTTAAGGGATCAACTATTAATTTTCCAGTCTTTGCCTTGAGATTTTTTTTATTTAAAATTCAGGTCTGCCAATTAAGTGCAAGTACACTGAATTAAAGTACATCACTCAAGCAAGTACAGGGGCCTGGCATGGCCTAGTGGTCTAAAATGCTCACCATTATGGACCAATTCCATCTCATTTCTGTCTGGGTCAGTTCAAGTCTCTGATTCACTTGTATGGTTATGTGAGAAAGCTTGCCAGTAGCTTTATGTGGGTCATTGGTTCTCTCTGGGGTTTTCCCAGGTTTGTCCTCCACCATTAATATTGGCTGCCATTTATGGTATCTTGTGCTGAAAAATCCTTAAATGGTAGAACAACAACATCCAGCAAGTACACTGAAGTACATTACCCAAGCATGTACACAGCATTAAAGAATATCAGTTGGCAAGTACACTGAATTTAAAGTACATCACTCTGCAAGTACACTGAATTAAAGTTCATCACTCTGGCTAGTACACAGAATTAAAGTACATTACTCAGAAAAAGTATACTGAATTAGTATATCACTCTGCAAGTATACAGAATTAAAGTACATCACTCTGGCAACTACACAGAATTAAAGTACATTACTCAGAAAAAGTATACTGAATTAAAGTACATCACTTGGCAAGTACACAGAATTAAAGTACATTACTCAGAAAAAGTATACTGAATTAAATAAAATACATCACTCCAGCGGATACACAGAATTAAAGTACATCACTCTGCAAGTACACTGAATTAAAGTAGATCACTCTGGCAAGTACAAAGAATTAAAGTACATTACTCAAAAAAAGTATACTGATTTAAAATACATTACTCAGAAAAAGTACACAGAATTAAAGTACATTACTCAGAAAAATTATACTGAATTACTCTGTACACTGAATTAAAGTACATTACTCTGAAGAGTTACACCACATCTACAACTGGATAATGAGAACTGTTGGGTTACTAATTGTACTCCAATTCCTCCCCTCTTTTTTTAAAGGAAGTCTACTCCTATTTATGTTTGAGGTTTGGGGGCAGAGTTGAAAAGAAGACTTTAAACAGTAAGGTGTTTGTAATGGACTGATTTATATGGTTGTTGTTGTTGTTGTTAGGGGAAATCAATTGATTATTTTTTTTACCTTTGGGTATTAATAGTATTTATAAATCCAGAGTTGACAAGTGAAATATTTTGTATTCTTCATAAATCTTGATAGGATGCCAGCAAAGGAAGTAAATTGTCCATTCTGGATTGAATTCTTTTATTGGATATATCAGAGTCAAATGTGGGCACATGGATATACATGTAATTACATGGGTGAAAATGGGACAGGTTTATTTTGTTGCTTACTATAGTATGCACTGTAGGGGAGGAAGATAAGTAATTAGCCTGTAGCTGGGGACCAAAATAAAAAGCATACAAATGTAAATTAAACTCTCATACCAGGACAAATTAAAACAGTGTTGTTTGTAAGATACTTCCATGATCAGTAATTTAAGAGTTCATGTTAGTAAGCTAGATCCATTATACATGGAGTAAGTAGACTGTTCTGAGACATGTTGTAAGCAGCCTTGTTTTCTTTATGAATAGAAAGACAACAAAAAATAATTAGCTTTTGGACAATTTATATCTTTACAGTTTATTTTATTCTACTGTATGTACTTGCTTATAAGGGGTCCCAAGTGGCCAAGTGGTCTAAAGTGCTCTCTATTACAGATCACTGCCATCTCACCTCTGTCTCTGTGGGTTCGAGTCTCGGATTCGGCCAGTATGGGTATGTGAGAAAGCTTGCCATTAGCTTCTTGTGGGTCGGTGGTTCTTTCTGGGTTTTTTTTCGAGCTCTTCCTCCACCATTAATACTGGCCACAATGTATAGCCTTTTTTGTGCTGAAAATGGTTTTAAACCTTAACCACAACAACTGTCAACAACTTGCTTGTAAGTTGAGTCCAAATGCAAACAACATTGATCCTGTTAAGCAGGTACATAATAATGTGCCAGCAGATTTGGGATTGTGTTTATTTTTCAGATTAGATTCATGTGCATTATTTGATGACAGTTTGCATTTGGTTCCACTTTTAACACATTATATACTGTACTATTGTTCTGCACAAAGTCTCCCAAGGGTAGGGTAAACAATGTTCCCCACTATCCAAATTCAGGGACACAGCATTGAATACAGTGCAATAGTAGAGGTAAAAATGAGATAATCTTGTGTTTTTTTGTATTTTGGCCACCTTTGCTATGTCAGCTGTACTGTACTATCCTATTTACCTTGGATACTTTTTTGTGTGTGTGTGTGTGTGTGTATATATATATATATATATATATATATATATATATATATATATATATATATATATATATATATATATATATATATATATATATATATATATATATATTACTGTAATAAACATTTTATAAGTGCTCAAGAAACACCTAAAAATATAATTTTTGAATAGCTGATTCACCTGAAATACTCTGCACTATGGAATTTTCCATTCTGGATCTTCCTTTTTTAACTTTTAGTATACAAGTATTTATTTTAACAAGTCCATTTTGCCATTGTTTCATCTTCACAATAAATTAAATCTTAATTGCTTTATGTGTGTCATCAATCTTGAAAATGTTATACTAGTTGCTATGAATGACTTTTCATTGCAAATCTTAGACCCCAAAAAATCATGAATTGTTCAGTATTTGTTTTTAATTGAAATTTATTGTGTCAATTAATTTTACAAATAAAAGGGTTTATCACAAAAATTATGCTGAATACTAGCAGCAGAATTGCCAGGGTAAATAATGGCTACAAAATAGTTCATTTTCTGTTTTCCTTACAATTGCATGGATAGGATGAAACTGCACAGAAAACCACCTATCCTGCACTCAGTATTATAACAAGTCTTGTAATGTTAGTCATGGACTTTTATTTAGAAGGCTGTTGCCAGACTACATATTGTGATCCATTCATGTATTCATGTTAGAGAACCATTGTATTTAATTTTTCTGTTACTGGGTTCAATTTCCTTTTCACCTCCAATATGAGTGTTTTCTTTTAAGATGATTGTTTACCATTTTCTTTTCAACCAAAGAAATGTGTTAGCTTTTTTCCAAGCTTTCAAAGCTGGTTTGAAATAAATCAGCAAAGTTTGTTAATATTGAAATGGATAGCTCAGCATGTGTGATAGCGTATAGTTCTATTAAGCTTTGTTTTACATTTTTTAAAAAAAATATTGTTTAAAACCAGAAGGATGGTTCCCTTCATAACAGAAGGCAAAGACAAATCTATTAGTTGTCACAAGTGTTACTCTCAGAAAATCATAAATTGTATTACCTAACATTACAGATTGTTTTTCTTTGCTGCCTAGGTGTGAGAGATCTGCCAGTTACAGCTCTCCAATTGATTGGTAGTTCTTACCCAGGTTTACCCAGGTTCTTCCTCCACTAGCCACCATCTATAGCCAGCCTATCTTGGGTTGAAAAATGACATTAAACTAAAAATAATATCAACTTTTATATAGATGACTGGATCTTATTTTAATGCAGTATAGATAAATACATTTGGTTTCTTTATCAGGTAGGGTCCTGTGGGTGTGGGCACTGATTCCCCCCCCTCCAGATCTGGGGCCACACCACATTTTTAAGGAAACTAGTACACAATATGCTTGTAGTGCTATACAGAGAAGAGATTCTCTTGTATCAGGGACAGTTATGCCACCTTCAATATATCGTCTGCAGTGTACTATTTTATTGGGATCCTTGTATTATTGCCCTAAACATTTTATAATGTGCTCAAGTAATTTATGAAAACATTACCCAGAAATGAACTGCACCATGGAATGTTCTGCAATGCATCTTCTCTTATTGAAGTTTTTGCTCACACAATATCTTCATTTTCTTCATTTTCTTTCAGGTAAAAGAAAAACTAATTAAATGACATATTGTTTATTTGCATGAACTTGTAATCTCTGTTTTCATTAATTCAACCCCAAAATTATTTACAACTTCATTGCCACACATGTTACTGGAACCTCAAAACAATCTGACACTAGCAATAATCAGAAACTTTACATTTCATCCCAAACTATCACAAACCTGGAATATTTTGACAGATACATTGTTTTAAAATGAATATGGAAGGACGGCTAATAAAGAAAAGTTGTAAGAATGTTTTTGAGATTTTTTTTTTGACTAAAAAATTGCACACAGGGTGCTGTTCAAAAAAGCTCACACAGGGTGGTGTACAGGGTGAAATTCAGGGACATAGGACCATATTTCCACAGAATCCATGATTTGGCCCTCAGTTTGTGACACGGAATAAGTAATTAGCTTCAAAAGAAATTAAATGTTATAGCCAGGTAACCAAAGTAGTCATTGGTACCAGTGACTTGTATTTTTTTTCATCAGTGTTTCCATAAACTAACAATATCTTTTTTGTTGAGAAAATTACGTTCTGTTCTTTAGCTCATTATTTTTAAATGAAACTTTGAAAGATGCATATTTTCACAAATATTATACAGAAAAAAATTTGACATCAACATTCTTGTTACCTTTTTAATTATATTTTAATTTCAGGAAAGATAGTCATGAAGATGACAGGAAGTGGGACAGGAAACATCCAGATAGGTTAAGGGAGAGACGAGGTAGTGGTGAAAGCATAACTAGTCGCAAAAGTCAGAAAGATCGGCAGATCAAAAAACTGAAAGATCACAAAAATGCAGCACCAAACCAGGAGGTAGAGTCCACTGTAAAGCAGAAGTTAGCAGAAAATAGCAAGGTAAGCAGTATGTTGACCCTCTGCAGTGTGCTAACAATCATTTTCTAATGGTTCACCATAGACACTATAAAGGCAAATTAGATGTACTAGTCTTTATTTATTACCATGATTTACTTCATCTACTGTATTTTAACTGATTTTCTAATTCCATAAATGTTAGGTCACTGTTTAGGGGTGTAACTTAAAAATGCTTACTGTTAGCAAATTCACTAGCCCTCCTCTCTTCCTGCTGAGGAAGATGAAGAAATAAATCTTAAGTTTTAACTGTCATTGATAGTTCCATGTGTGGGAAGAGCATTTAGAAAAACTACACACATGGAACAAAGTTTGTTGCCTGGCCTTGTTTCATTGGCACACTAAGCACAATATTGACAATATGTTCTGCTGAGGAAATGGAACTGGATAAAATACATATCAGCAGAATTGAACTGAACAGGTAACAGTATTGTTCTGGTCTTAGTGTGCATCATATTTCTGTTTCCAATATTTATTTGCTTCATGTGAGAGAAGTCTTCTGGCAATATGGCTGGTAGAATCACTATTAGATCCATCATGCTAAAACAATGTTACGGGACTGGTCATTGTACTTGAGACTGATATATAACTAGAGCCTGGATAACTCGCGAACACGCTTATAACGTGGTGTCTGGCATGGCTCCCATTTTTTTCCAAAGAAAATATATTTTAAAATGTGCTGAACATGAAAACAAAATTGCAATAAGAATTGGTAAATCAAGCCATAATACATATTTTATATAAATTTTTGTACACATAAAATAATTATTATAATTCTTGTAAAATCAAAATGGGAATACTGTATTTTTGATCATTTTTGCAAAAAAAATCTTCTTAGTTGAAATTTTATTTCTGATAATTTAACAAATTTTTCAAATAATACAGTGATATGTGCAAAAACTTATCACATTTAAATGAATTTTGATAACTGGATATTGTACAAAAAATAAATGAAAAATTATGGTAGCTATTTTTATTATCGGAAATGGTGACTGTTGCCCAAAAAGATAGAATCCATATTGTGAAATTTCAAGTTCTAATAAGATATCACATATTATGTTTGTGTTTTTTTTGGAGAGAAATAGTTGTCAATGCACTGTAAATAAACGGTCTGGTAAAACGAAATATTGCGGTAAATGCTAACAAGTGGCAAAGGAGAATGAATAAACACACATAGTTAAATAAAGTATCTTAACATTAGTCATTGGTTTATCTCTTCATTCAAAAATGTGATTAAGGATAGCAATTGAATCAACAATAACACTAGAATGTGTCCATATTCATTTGCAAAATGGTTTTAAAATTTTGTCCGAGGTTGGTTACTTGAAAAATAAAAGTAATTTATACAGAGAAGCAAAGAACTTTTTTTAGGAGAAGATATTTGACAGTTTTTTTTATAGGTCCCTTGGTAAATAGTGCATTAACCTATTATTACAACTCTATACTAAGTAATAAAAAAGAGCAAAAACAACAAATAATTTATTTCCTTACAAAAGAAAAGTAAAAGCTGTTAAAAGAACATATGGTATTGAAGATTAAATTTTAAATAATCCTATAATTTCTAGCACAAGTTATAATTTTTAAAGTTAAGAATAAACATTAGTGGTATTTCAAAATAAATCCAATGCTGGAAGTGTTGATGTGATTGTGGTGGCCTGTGTCATAGTGATGTGCCAAAAGTCTTTTGTTGAATCACAATAATACAATCAAAGAATATAAACTTATTTGAATTTAACTTTAAATCCATGTCTCTATTTCCAGCAATGTTATTTTAAAGTACTTTTTATTTCCAGAGAAGAATAACCTGAATTAAATAATTTGAGTAAAAATATTCCAGGCCAGATGAAATTGGATACAACAATAATACAACTGATTTGGCTCAGATCTTAACAGCACGACTTAATAATTTCTATATTAATTATAATGTCATGTCAGTTAGAAAATGAAATGAAAAAGGTCATGTCCAAAATACAATTATCCATAGTATATAATAAATTGAAAAAGGTTAACAAACTATGCTAATTAAATATACCTTGCACTTAATACCCTGTTGTACACAAGTTATTGAAGGTGTTTGATTGAAGATAAATTTAAGAAAATTAAGTTAGTACCAAACTTCTGACCAAGAGGGTTTGGGTTTGATTCTACCAGTGGATTAATCAAGGTGGGACTCCCATGTTGTGTCCTTGGGTGAGGTCCTCTACTCAAGTTGCATTGGCACTATATCAACTACTTGAATGGCTATGCTATACAATATCAAACCAATCAGAACACTATAGCTTCCAGTAAACATTAAAGCCATGTACATACGAAAGATAAATGAAGCATGGGGGTGGGTGGCAGGTCCAAATGTTGCCATACTTTATGCTATGAAAAAAAAATTAATTTTATACTATATTTGCAGTGACACACAATGAAAGGAATGATAAAAACAGCTCTGAGAAATATTTTGACTAGATGTTTTGTTTGAGAAATTGTGTAATATATGTATGGAGAAACAGTTGTGGTAGTTATGAAAAGCTTTTTATAGATAAAACAGTTAGGCAGAATTTAAAAATATCACCAGTACTTACCTGATGGCCATTTGTAAATTCTAATCTGATGCATGACCTGCTGGGAACTGAAGGAATAAAAAAGATTAAATGCACAAACATTGTTTTAGTGTACTCTATATTCTTGTGTGAAAGTTGGATCCAACTGAAGTCTTAGTCTTGGGTATTTCATTGAATAATGTGCCAGCAGATCTCAGTCTATGGAGGTTGTTAGGATTAATGAGTAGAACAAATAATATGGACTCTGTCACGGAATTTATTTCCTTATTAAGAAAATGTGCTCAGGTTTTGTTTTTTGTGTACAACGATACCTGAGGGTGATCGACAAGTATTCTACATTATTTCGAAATTGTGAGTTTGGTTTTATCCAGTGCAGCACCCGCAAAGTGCTTTAGATGGGAAAACCCGAATACATGAATTGCACAGACGATTTTGAGCTACATTTTGCTGTGTATAAATGCATCACGCTAAAATCAGATCCTTACATTACGGACCTTTTTGTCAATCAGAAGTCTACTTTGAGACCTACATATCTCCAGCTGTAGAGGTATGTAATTGTTTATATGTATTGTAAAGTTTAGATATTGTATTATGCTTAAATCATTTTCTGTTGCTTTGACTAGTTCAGTAAATGCTAGTTTAGTAAATGCTGTTTAGTAAATGCTAATATATCCTATTCTTATCTGTGATTTAACAAGAACTCAACAAGATTGCATTTAGTTAAAAACCATTTAGTGCATTATGAATCATATAATTCACCAATTTAATTCTAAACTTGTTTATTGTTTTATAATGCAAAACTGATAATGTATATAACTTACCGTTGTTGTGTAGTACCATATATACCATTGTCATACATTGTATACAGTATTGGATATATTTTCAGCTGTGCGTATGCTGTGTTTGCACTGCTATGCAGTGCAAATGCTGCATATGCTGTGTAGAGCTGCATATGCTGTGTGTACAGTTGTGTAGAGCTTCGTGTGCAGTGCTGAGCTGTGCTGTTCGTTTTTCAAGTGCTTCCAACTGCTTCCAACGATGTCTGGAGAGATCTATGCTGATCGTTACTAGTCTGGTTGAGGGTGATCAGGCGTTGCAGACTGAAGAGGTGGTCAATAATTTCTAACCCAGGAATCAATGGTGGTCGGTGACTATGAATAATCTTTGCTTCTTGTTTGGCCAGTGGAACTGGTAGCAAAGACCTAAGGGAGTATATACATTGCTCCAGATATATAATATCTTGGCCTTGAGCTATTGCAGGTGTTTTGTAATACCCAGTGTTTTACTATTGTGAGTAAAAATATAAATTCGCTATTATGAGCGAAAAATTAAATTTGTTTTACTATTGTCAGTAAAACTATCAATTCGTTATTTGCGAAACAGTTATCTCCATTTTGTAATATACCACAAATCAATCTTTTTTTTATTTGTCTAGGTACCATATATGACGATATGTTTGCATTTGTATTTGTTGCTTAAAAAAGATCTGCTAATTATTTTAATTAATCCAATATTTGGACCCATGCAGGAACGTATCTATCATACTTCATTTCTTTTTTTCATATACCATTAAATATGGTATTGCCTTACTATCAATGTTGTTTTGTCATTAATCCGAAAATCCCAAACTCTGTTATCTTAATCCCAAACTGTTATCTTGTTACACCCTGATTTGCTTGTGCATTATGTGATGATGGATCAGGGTCTTTGTTGTTTGAGGATGGACTTAGCTTACAAGCAAGTATATATGGTGAATGCAGAATTACAGTGACAAAGATTTTAACAATTTTGAATCTTATCTACATAGTTTTATCACCACTGTCAGTGTGGGTTTTGAGTCTCAGGCTTGGCCAGTTTCTGTTTGTGAGAAACCTTGCCAGTAGCTTCCTGCCTGTGGGTCATTGGTTTTTCCTGAGTTGATCCTTCACCAGTTAAACTGGCCATCATGTATAGATGAAAAATGGAGTTAAAATCACAATAAGAACTATAACATAGTTTTATTCTTAAGTAAACTACTGTCATTTCATTAGCATATCAGTAATAAACAAATCAATAGTTCTATATCAGATTTCCAGTAGGGTTAATTAATCTGTGCCATTAACCAGATTGAGAAAGGTTATCAAGTCTTTCCAGTTTCTTGCTTTGCTGCTGCACCTTGATCAGCAATGAGATTGTAAATTCTAAACAGAACACATTATGGTAATGCTGGTTATTTATAGGAAGGAAGAAACATTTCAGCCCAAGAAAGAGATTTCATGGAGACACTGACATGCAGCTATTGCAAAATACTGTTGTTACTATCATGAAGTTACACACTGAACAAAAGAAGTCTTCTCTTGCACATATTTGTGTTGCACTAGAAAAGGAATGGATGAGATTATATGCAAACTGAATAGAGAAAAAGCACTGAAGTATAGCATCAAAAACTATATAATAATTACTTGCATGATAGTCAAATTCTAACCATTGTATTAGTCTTTGATGTATTTATTTTGTAACTGTGTACATGATACATTAATTTGCAGATATTGTAGATTAAAGGTACATGCACCATTAATTAGTGCACCAGCAAATAGTGTATTAAAGTTAATGCAGTTAGGAAGAGATCTGCATCTGCAGTCAGATCATGATTGAACAGATCTGTGTCTATTTTATGAAATTACTCATGTATTTAGAAAATCCCCCCTCTTTTTTTTCCCCTGGAAAATGAGTGAGGAATGCCCCCCTCCCCAATCAATGTTTAAATAGACCCTGTAGAAATGGTATTTGTCATAATATAGTACTCAGTAACTCATCTTCAACACAGTCTTTGATGCAATAATAATATTAATTGTGGTTAGAGTTTCTCAATGCTGTTTGAATCATGTGTTTGCATATTTTTAAAAAAATTAAGTACATCAGCTTTGGATACTTACTAGAAAAGAGTATATTCAGTCACAACCTTAGCTCTGAGAAAAAAAAATTAACTTTTGTTTAATCTCTAATGTATGACAGCTATTCCTGGGTATGTGATTATTTTGATGTTGTGGGGTAAGTGAGTTGATACTGACTATAATTTTCAATAGCAGAGACAAAATAAATTTTCTGGTGACAACTAATCCAGAAAATATAAATGTGAAAGAAGCCTTTATTTCTCTGCCTCTACTCCAACTACTGCCATTGATTGGTTCAGTTGTATGAAGTCCAGTATACAATAGATATGAAGTCCAGTATACAATAGATATGAAGCCCACAATAGATATGAAACCTGGTATAGAATAAATATAAAACCTAGTATATCATAAGGTTGATTTACTGATGTAATTGGAGAATGCTCTGAACTGTTTTATAATTTGCACTTAAGCAAACATGTAAATTTTGTTTTATGAGCATTTGATTGTTGGTAGTTTCTAATGGTGCTTCCTGATAAATTGAGATTCAGGTTTGTAGAAGTGAAATATGCAAGCTCAGAATATATCAGGGGTCACTGCCAACTATCTGTCTACCACAAGATGTAATTTCTTCAGCATGGAAACATTTATGAGTGATATTCTCAAGAGAGCTTGTGTTAAGTTCCTCTTCTGTCAAGGAGACCAATAGACAATCAGGACTTGGGTTGCCTATGATGAGTAATGAACTGAGATTTTAAAATGTGCTTTTTATTCACAAGAGCAGACAACATACTGTTTTTGTAATTCTTAAATACACATCCCAAGGATGCCTTGGTCAGAGGACCTTGTATTTACACACAAGGTAAATCTTGTCACAGTTTCATTGTATAATTTGTTCTCATGAGTTGAAATGCTGCCAGCAAAAAGTCACATCAAATTCATTCTTGAGACTCAGAAGTAATGGATGTGATCTATCTTAGATTAGAACTTGCTTTTTTTTATGTAGATGAGGGAAAATTACATCCTGCATGGCAGCCACTAGCAGTCATTGTTATGTGCATTGTATTCCATGAAAAAGTACTATTTCCTAAAGATCATTCAAGTTGCAAGTGGTTGTAAATCTGACCAAGTTAAACTTTGTATTGTTGTATGCCCTTTCATGAATGTAAGAAAGTGTATACAGAAATATACTTCTCCATCCATTCTGTCCAGTAGTCTATATTGACCTGGTGTGTTTGGTTTATTTTGTAGCAGTCTTGGCAGAGATTACTAAGAAACTTCATTATAGCTTTAAAATGTTTGTGGCAAAGCATTGAACTTTGACATTTTGTCCCATTGCAATCTCAAAGCAATTTAGCTCACCTAAATGTAAGGCTGGGTAAACCTATGGGACAGTCCTATGTCTATCATGTATTGCTAATAGTTTGTATATTGTCCATTAACATTTTCTCTCTTGCTATCTAAACATTTTAAAAACAAATTACTGGACACATTTGTACCAGACTGGAACATCTTGGAAAAGACAGCTCAAAAGAATTTTACAAGTGTATAAATCTTGCTGATCAGCAGTCAGATATGGTGCCAAAATAAACAACTTATAAGAAAAAACTTCAGTTGGGACAAAGACGACAGATTTTATCCTGGTATGAAGGTGTTTCAAATATGTTTTTTTACCAAGCTAAAAATCAATCATCAAGCCTGGAACATATGCACAGGCAACTGTGAACACATAAACATATAAAATATTATCCTGCATTGAAAAATTCAACTGTGAAAAAGATGCAAAATTACAGAAAAGAATCCATTTGAGACGGTAATTATGAAAAGAATAAATGTTAGCCTGCCTTATGTCGCTGTTGTACTGCAGACTTGATTTTTGATTAATATACAAACCATGATGCTGTTGTGGTGTCTTGAATTAGTCCTTGTTCCATAAACAAACGTTTATCATATAATTGCTCTTGTTGTACAGTGAATTCTAACACACCTAGAATATTTTGATATACACAATAATACCACTCATGATATTGAAGGATGATTCTACTTATGGGCAAAAAAAAATTCGCAAAGATATGGCTATCTTTGATAGACATTGGTATCTGGCAACAATATCAACAATTCCCACCAGTGATCTATACATTGCCCCTTCTTAAATTCTGGAAGTTAATCAGTTTTGAGTTGTATAACTTTGAAATCATCCTGGTTCAATTCCTTTTCACATTTAGCACGTTAGCCACTGCTATAAAGCTCTTTAACTCATTAACCCCTGGCACCCCGAAAACCTAGGAAACCTCAGAAAAACCTTGGACATTCGATGTATTTGGGTCAAATTTTCAAGTAAACCTCGGAAATGTGCATCCAGGTAACTGATGAACAGAACTGGACCAAATGTGATAAAAAAAAATCTGGGCATGAAGGGCTTTTATTTGTTTTGCAAAGTGATGCACACTTGCCATAATTCATACACCACTCCATTAATAATAACTTGTGAACATACTTATACAACTAGGTTATGCAGGATCCCAATTTATTTTGCTTTAAAATACCCTTACAATTTGTCCTTAAATGTTAATCAAAATTGGTAAATTAAACCTTGATACATGTACGTTTTTTAAAAAAAATATGGTTAGTACACAAAAGTTCATCATTTTTTTGTTTTTTTGTGGGGATATTTGCCATTTTCAGGGCAGTTATTCATGGTGTCCAGGATAATTGTATCAAATCAGATAAAAGCAGTGGAAATGAAGTTAAAAGGCATGTAAATTCTACCTTCATAAGAGCTAGAGGTCACAGTCATATGTTGGGTCAACTCAATTCATTTGATCAAACACTGTTATAGATGTTATTTTGTAAGTACATAATAGGTCTATTCTTTAACAAATCAGTTCAAAGAGCAAGGCAACCAATGTGAAATGAATACTTGGTGAATAAAAAGTTTTATTTCACAAATGTAGTTATTATGGGAGAAGCGAGTAACGGAAATTTTAGTGCATTTAAAATTACTGAATTGGTATGCAGAGATTTCCTCAAGGATGAGACTGTTTCCTGCTATGAAATCATGGCATACATATTTTATTAATAGAAAATTAAAAAATTGAGTAAAGATGTTCATGACTGTTTCACAAATGAATGTCTTTTGAGTTTTTTTTTGTTTTTTTTTAAATCTTGTTTCATTGCAAAACAACAGCAAGAAAAAGCAAAGACATAATCCACAATGTTTTTTTTGTGTGTGTGCGTAGATGTAATGCTGTTGAAACCTCAAGGACTGTTTTTATAAGGATCTTTCAGATCATGAAACTAAAGGTAATACGAAAAAGCCATCACCCTCAATAGTAAAATCTTTTTACTGACAATTAAACCCAATGCAATTATAAAGCAAGTATTCACCCATTAAAAAACCCTGTTACCTATTTCTCCCCCAGGTTTTATCTATGTCCTTTTCATGTTTTTTATGGTCCCTTGGTAACTAGTGTACTTGCTGTGTACAGTCTGTGTTGTTAAGTCCTTTTGTACAGGAGTTGTCAAAGTAGAGCTGTATCTAGTCCTCAGTACTAACTATGACTTAAATTCTCAGAATCTACTGAAATTTAGACAAATTTGGTTTAAAGCATTCTGTCTTGAAGTCTTGATTTTTTATATATATATATATATATATATATATATATATATATATATATATATATATATATATATATACACATACATACACACACATATAAGCACAGGAAGAATTTTCTGCATAAAGCACCTTGTTGACCCAGATTTCTTGGTCAGCTGTTCTTTATTGGACTGTTTCAGCCAAGTGAGCAATCTTGTGTCCATATCAGTTTCATATTGTTTTAGCCATCTTCATTTTGTTTCAGCCTCCAACTGCTGTGGCCGAACCACTTCAGCAGAATGGTATGGCTCACTTTCCTCCCAGCTCTACCCCCTCTAGACTGGAAGCATCACCCCAGGTTAAAGGTCAAACAGGCTGGCCACCCAGGCTGGCACACTGGCCCGAGGATGGCAAGTAAGTGTACAGACAGTTCATCCTAGTCCATGGGGTTGGAGGGATGGTTTAATCGAAATACATTTTGAAGGAATTTATCATGAAGTTTCTAATAAAATTTATATTTGTACAGTTGGATGTGACACCTAATACATTGCATTTTGTATCAGTCTAGCTGGCACCTGCTAATTTTACAGTGCATTGATGTTTTCTTTAAAGTTCTTTTTATAGTAGTCTGGGACAAAAATATGACAGTTGAGTAATTATGTAATGATGACATCAACTGTGGGTCTTTATCAGTTTTCTTTTGCTGTTAAATTAGTCAGTATTTGGTTAGATATTGACTTCAATATTTTATGCTGACATAGCATTATTAATATTGCTGCTAATCAAAAGTGTTTTAATCTTACGAGTATCATTTGGAGAGTAAATTTTTTTTTCTAAGAATCTTTCAGCAATTTCTTGTGTTGATTCTCTTGACCATAATGCCAGTAACTTGGGGATGGTCTTGCATCTATTGTCTGTCTTTAACAATAGCTTATTAACTCTATGGTATCAATATTTGTATACAGGTTTCCATCAAATCAAAATCTAAGATAAATTCAGTAATAAGCAAGGTCCATGTCTATTAACAATTTTTATATTATGTTGAATTAGTTTAATTAAGGGCAAGATCTATATATATTAATGAGGTAATCTTTTATTTTATTGGCCCTGCTTGTTACCACTCTGAAGACTGAACTCCAGTAAGATTTTGCTTCCCCATGGTACAAAGTATACAATATCATTGTCATAAAAAGATAATGTAAAAAGTAAAATATGTCCTTATAAGTCACATGCCTTACATCAAATCAGATTGGCTTAAATTGTTACCAATGTAGATCTAGAGACTATATTTTTTTTATTTCTTAACTTTAAATAATGTAATGGTCAGCTATTAAGTTTAATTTAACATGTTTTTGTGAAAGCGATTTAAAGGCAGAGAATAGCATTTTTATTAGATTTTGTATTCTCAAGTAGCTTATCAGTTTTGCATGTTTTATTCTTGTACAGTATTTCTTCCATGAAAAGCCCACAGATTCAGCTGCAAAAATATAAATATTGGAGTGGACTTATCATGGGACATTTCTTTCATAGCCCAAATAATTATTGGACATTGCGCTTTCATTAGCTAAAAACCTGATGCAAATGTGATTTGGTTGTAATCAGTTTTTTTAAAATTTTATTTTCATTGACTACAAACCAGATGCAAATTTGATCAAGATGTGATCTTGTTATTGGAGAAATGTTATACTTAGTTTAACCATTCAAGGGTTGCTCTATGGAAAGTTTCCATTCTTGATCTTTCTGTCATTTAACATCAGTTTTTACCTTTGATTTATTGGTGTTTTGTTTGATATTTTCCTGTTTTCCTCAGTGAGTTTCTTTAATGAGTCAATATTGTTTTTATTTATAGCTAAATTATATATTTCTGCATGTTTTCTTTTGTCCGAAATTTAGTTCATTTTTTTAATAGGTATTCAGCCTTGAAATATGCTACATTAAATGCAGACAGTAACTCTAACTGCAAATTGGAAACACAAGATGACAATTTTTAGTCACCAAATGCATTCATGTAATTAATATGATGGTCATTTGAAATGTTTGATTGCTATTTCCAATTTTGCTATCACTAGTGTAAACATCGCTTAGTTCAAGTAGAAATGATATTTGGTGTGACATTAAATTTTTTTCCCTGCAACACTCTTTTGTGAATTATGGAGAGGAAAAAACTGATATTTTATCTTGATCAAGAAGTTAAGCACTGTGTGTTCCTTCATGATTGTACACAAGAGTAAATGTTTTTTTTTTTTTGTGCATCTATTTGTGTATCCCAAATGAAATATTTATGCATGTCTTTGCACACCCAGTATGTTTTTACTTTTTCAGGTTGGAATCCTATGAGATTTACTATGCCAGGGCCAAAGAATTGAAATCTCATGCAGACTCTACAGTAAGAATAAAAAGCAAATTTTCATTTTGTTGTTTTGTTAGTAGGAGACATGAGATCATTTTGTTTCTTAGGAGGTCATGACATTTGCAAAGATACTATCTAAAGTTCACCATTTTGTCTTTGATGGTATAGGTTGCTAGTGTCAATTTTAAAAATGGAACAGATTTAATTGTTGCCCATGATTTCTTAGATCTCTATTCTTTCTCAATGTATCACTGGAAATATGGCATGTTTATCCTCATTGTATCATTGGAAATATAGTGTGCATATCCTCAATTAGTAAAGTGCTAGCTTGTATGAAATACTGTCTGTATTTGCTTATAAGTCAGATCTAGCTTGAGACTGCATAGAGCCAAATCTGCATAATATGCTGCACAGACCTGGTGTCTCTGCAGCTTGTTAGAACTCATAAAGGTACAAGCAACATACCCTGAACACTGCCATTACCTAATGCAAGTGTGTGTGTGTTTGTATGTGTTTATATGTATATATACATGTATGTGTTTCTGATCTGGAGGGTGTTGGTAAAGAGGTTGCATTGTTTGAAATGCACATGTAAAGCATAGGGTTTTATGTTTACTGTTTGTTGCATAGCATATTGAAATATTATATATATGTATGTGTTTCTGATCTGGAGGGTGTTGGTAAAGAGGTTGCATTGTTTGAAATGCACATGTAAAGCATAGGGTTTTATGTTTACTGTTTGTTGAAATATTATATTTGACAATTTCACATGTGGTTCAAGTCTTGGTCTTGGCCAATATGTATATGTGACAAAGCTTGCCATTAGCTTCCTGTGACTTGGTGGTTCTTACACTGGTTTTCCCATGTTCTTCCTCCACCAGTTTTACTAGACGCAATATATTATACACTTAAAAATGGCATTAAACAACTACCACCTTCCATATCTGAAATGGAAATCATTCTTGAGATATATTCATATATATTACCTAGCTGATTGATTTTAAATTTGAAATTATTTTGGTTCTGGCCTAAATTAAAAACCTGAACATTAAGATTTAGCTTAACTCCTCTATTTTTACATGTTTCTTAAGCACTGGAGTTTGTAATCAAAGTATAACAAAAAGCATAAAACTAGAGATGGAAGCCATCACAAATATCAGAACTGTTTTCTCCCAAGTTCACTTTATTACATTTAGGATTCAAAACATACTAATCCTCATACAACATATAAAAAATACTACCTAGCAACGATCAGTGTTGATTTGATTTGGTTTACAGGGATAATTTCATATGATATTTGACTCCCATCCTCTCTTTCCCAGTGGGTTACATCAAGCATTCAGCACCTTTGCTGTCGTTTGCATATTCTTCTAAAACATTGTCAGATATGACTCTCCCACTGTCCTTGTAAGTTCAGGTTACAAGAAACACATTGACACACATGAAGAAACATGACCTTTAGCAGTAATTTTGCAAAATTTTATATGTAATAATGATACTATGTTTTATTGTGCTAGGGATAAAAACAAGTGAATATTTGATTTTCAGGAGTATTCCCATCACAGTTGTAGAAATATATTAAACTTGTTCCCATTTCAGCTTGACATTCTTCAGAAGCATATATTGTTGATGGAGGCTGCTCTCAACTTTATCCAGTGTGCTTATGTTATGGAGAGGGACCATGTGCCCGACCCCATCAAGATGTATGGAGAAACTCTTCGCTTTGTACAGTAAGTTGGACAGCCAACACTAGTTTTTGTGTGTATTATAACAACTCTAATGTCACCCTCCCCCTTTGTGTGGTGTTTCAGTGTATTAAAATATTTCTTGTGAATCCCTTCCCCCCCCCCCCGTGTGGCAGCTAGGATAGGTGCATTCTATTTTTGTTCCCTGCCAACAATATTCTTAATGGACCTTTATAGAACAATTATGAAATCTCTTGTATTTAATGAGCATTATTTTTCTCAATTACTAGTATATTTATTTTTTTTAAGTTGTGTTTGATAGCACTGTTATCTTAAGAATTTTTAACTGGTTTATTCTGACAACATACTGCAGTGTATTATAATTCCATGTGTACTTGTATTAAGTCTCACACTTGCTCATTTCATATAGAGATTGGCATAACTTTGGATGAAGAATCAAATTAGAGCAGAGTGATATTGTTAGTAGAGGTGCTGTAACAGCCAATCTGTTATTGTTAAAATGTTGTATTTGTGATTGTAAGTGCATATGTATGTGTGAGGAACAAACGCTTAATGAGATTGAATGGAAGCCATGGCAATTTGTCTGAAATGAAAATGCCAGATAGTTTATGAATTTTGTATGAAACTTCCACAGATAGTTTTATTAAATTTAATCATGTAATAATGTCATAGGACATTTGGATGACAAAGTAATTTCCTTTTTTTTTTCTTTTCCAGTCATCGTTGTCGATTCCACAGCAGTCTTGATTCTGATGCAAATGATAGGGAGAGAAAGTTGTCAGTATTAAGGTATTAATTTCTCAAAAATCAGCAATGATGATTTAAATAGTTGACTGGTACAGAAATGTTGGGAAGAGAAATATTCTAGGCCCAGTAAATCCTAAGCAATACAGACCTAAAAATGAGTAACTTTACACTGCATCAAAAATGAAATGATGAATAAGATTTTAAAATATTTTGAAGAAAACTGATCACAGAAGTAAAGCACAGAACAATGAAATGGAACAAAACATGTCATGATGATCAGTTTTGTAAAGCTAATGATGACATTATTATCATTAGTGCTCGTATCTGTAAAATTTTTATTTGAATGAAAAAGGTTCTAAAATCCTGTGAGATTCTTCAACTGTATGTTGTAGTTTTTGTATATTGCAAATTTGATGCTGCTTGTAGCAATTTATTAATTTGCTATTTAAAGGTACAGCTTCAGTAATTGCTGTTATGAAAGGGATAGTTTACAATCTATAAGTTTTGAAAACATAAAACCTAGCTTACAAAAATGCATTTTTTTTATATTCCAAATGGATGAAAAGGAAATGAGGTATTGAATTGATAATCATTGAATCTGATTACATTTATGAGACATCATATAAAAATAATGAAATGATGACTACAGTTCACTGAGATTGTAATGCAAATATAATTTATTCTAAATGCATTTCAGATGTAAATGAAACATTAATGAAATGCATATAGGGTCAAATTACCTGATGACAGTCTGTACCAAGTAGCCTTTCAAGCAGAATTACTGTGAAGTCTTGTCATTGCATGTTGGATTTTTCATTTGTATTTTAACCTTGCAGTCATGTGCTGATAATAAACTTTGTACTCTGTAGCGTTAATTTGCATATTAAGATACTTGAATGTTGCTCAACATTTTTATAATCTATGTTTATTATTATCTATAATAATATGTTGGTTCCAACCAAAAGCTGCATAGACTAAGATATGCTGGTATATAATGTGCTAATTGTTATGTGTCAGCAGATTTGGTTCTATGCAGTTTGTTAGGCCTGATCAAGCAACATGCACCAAGATCAACAGACATTTATCAGAGTCAATGTTGCTTTAAGTTAGAACTGAAATATATGCAGCTTAATATGGTACAGCCCACATTATGGCACTGGTGTTTACATTCAGAAACATTAAAACCTTGCATACAAGATAAGACTGGGGGGAATGGTGTTTTTTGCTATAGTGGTCTTCTTAACAAGATTATCAAGTTGTTGAATTTTAATATTACTTCATTTAATCTGAATTCATTTTAGCAGGTTGGCTTAGATACCAGGATTATCAAAAGGCATGACTTTAGTTGTAAAATAGTTTGAGATTGAGTTTAAAGAAGAGGATGCATTGAGTTTCAAGAAGAGGATTGCATCTATGCTGTCAGCCATCTTGATTCATATTGTTAATTATTTAAAATCCTTGTCTGTTGTGTTAGAATATTTTAAAAACTTCTTATAATTCTTATAGTGTGTCCTGACATTGTGTACATGTGAGTGTATCTTAGTAAGACCAGATCAGGCTTTGACATTGTATATATTTGTGTGTGGCCTAAAATCTAATCAGGCTTTAAGATTGTGTTCATTTGACTGTGTCCAAAGCCCTGATCAGGTTTTGACATTGTGCACATTTGTTTGTGTCATAAGACCAGATTAGGATTTGACATTTATATACAATTGAATGTGTCCAAAGAGCTGATCATCCTCTGACCTTGGTATATATTTCTGTTGAGATTGGTCAGTTGTTTTCCCTCTGGGCCACGATCCACTGCTTCAGGTCAGCTTCAAGGTTAGGCCATTTTGCTTTAGGTCCACAACGAGCACGTTTTTGTGGATTCATCCTCTCCTTGCTTCTTTTTCTTTTCTCCAACCTCGGATTACACTCTCATCAAAAATTTCTGCCTGTGGCTCTATTGCCATGCACTTCAGCATATGCAATGGCAGTTGCTTGAAGTCGGCTGTGTAAGAATTTTTTTGGCATATTTTTAAATTTAACAGAAAGGAAATATTTAAATTCGAATCTACACTTCCCAAGAATACAAGATTATTTAGATGTCTGCATTTATGTAGCCTGTAGTTGAGGCACAGCTCCTATAGACAGCCTATGCACACAAGCACTTTGTGTATACCGAGCCTGAATAGTTAATTGATGCCATTCCAGCTATATTTGAAATTGACAACTGTGGCATTCAACTTCAGGATCTCACAGCATATCTGGCTAACAAGTACCTGGCTTCAAAATTCAAATCTGCCAGCTGCCAGCTGGAACATAGTGGAGGCAGGGTGACTAACTTGAACTGATGCAAAGGGATGAATATGGACGGGAGTTGACTGATTTGATAGTGTAATCTCACAGCATATCTGGCTAACAAGTACCTGGCTTCAAAATTCAAATCTGCCAGCTGCCAGCTGGAACATAGTGGAGGCAGGGTGACTAACTTGAACTGATGCAAAGGGATGAATATGGACGGGAGTTGACTGATTTGATAGTGTAAATACAAATTTGCATGTTGGGCGTGTGAGTGAAAATATAGTAGTTGTATCGTTCGTCATTCACATGTGAGCATTGATGAAATTGGTCCATCTAAAAACAGTAATGGTAGACAAGGAGAACATACACAAAAAAGTTCATCAATTAATGGTTGCGGGTTATACAAAGGTGTGGGTTATGCCAACAATGTTTTACACAAAAACACAAAACCCGTAGGCTATATGAGGGTGCGGATTATCTGCATCTTCGGGATAAATGTGAGAAAATACAGTAATCAGGCATTGACATTGATATACATTCAAGTGAATCCTAGGTCCTTATTGCAAAGCTGAAACATTTCTGCCTTTTGCTTAAATTGAACTGTATCAGTTTTATGAGTAAAAAACTAACATCCAGACCAAAACAATTAGTGACTATATCACACACATGATCAAACTTAGGAACTTATTGTATAACACTCCAGACCAAATTTCATTTTATTCACTTAGCAAGATATATTCCATCTTTCAAATGGCAGCATCTCTGATAATTGTTGTTGGGCATAAAACTTGTTTTTGCTATCAAAATCAAATATCCCATATAGTTATTTATAATTTTCATTGTTTCTTAATATTTACCACTTTTAAAAAGAAAAAAAATATTGAGGACAAAAAAACTTAATTTGATAGGAAATTTTTGTCGTAAAAAGGGAAGTTTATGAAGATGTACAGTAAAGAAGGACCAATCGTGGTTGTACTAAAGTAAAGATTTTATGGAGATTACTATCTTCTAAAATTTACTTCTGACAGTCTCAGCATATATGAAAGCTATTTAGGGTACAAATAGGAATATTGCAGTATCTGATTCACAGTCTACATTTTCTTTGTTAGCATCAATGAGTCTTATCTTCAGATAAAGCACTGAAAACATTTCTTTTGATCTAATGCTTGCTTTTTTTGTTTTCCAAAGTTATCGAATCCAGTCCATGTTGAACCTCAAGTTATTCAAGAAGAATGAAGCCTTAAAACTCAAACGGGTTCTAGATGATTATCATAAGGTAAGTGTAATATCTCTCATTTCTTTACCAAACATTCTAGATTTAGAATCCTTAGGTATAACAGAATCCATGCCTTCATTCATCCACAACTGTACAAACAGTACTGGCCACAAAAATCAGTCAGGCAATTGATCTTCACTATGGGCAATCCCGACTTTGACAAACTCTATTACAGCAGAAATATTTTCATGTGCTTTTTGTGCTGACAAAATCTGTCAGTATCATTATGTTTGGAAACTTCATCAGATGTTTAGATACCTGCAGTCGTCTGTAATGAAAGAATTGGACATGCTGATAATTTGCATATTTCCTTATCTTTGTGGCTGCTGATCAAGGCAGTTGGAATTTTGATTATTTTTTTTAAAAATAAAAACATCTTGCAGTTGAAAAATAGTAACATGTTGTATAAAATGATTTAAGGAACTAAATTTCTTTATTAATTAAAGATCATGACTAATATTTAGTAGGCAGTACATTGAAGATAACCACTGCACTGACATCAGGAAGAAGAGTTTAAGAAAGATCATGTCTAGGAATAATTCATGCAAAGGAGACCATTCTAGGGAGTAGCAAGAACAAAGAAAAGAAGTCTCATTTTGATGTAAATATTTGGTTTGCATTTGAAGGAAAGTAATGTTCTTGTTACCTTGTATTGCCAACTTCATGACCAGAGTCTTTGAGAATGCAGTCAGGTGAGATGGAATTATGAAAGCTAAAATTAAAGTTTGAATTAGTCAGCAATTGGAATCAAGGTCCATTCACATGGTCCTTACCACAGCTATCAGTAATCAGTCATTATCAAAATTGGGTCACATTTGCTTTCCCCGCTACCAGCAATTTCTGGCCACAATGGCTTACTGATGCTGCAGTGAAATCTGACAGTTCTTCTCCTGAATGCTGAAAAAACAACTCCTATGGTTTTGGCACTAAATACTGAATATACTCTGTACACTTCAGCTAAAAAAAAAATCACTTTTAGAAATTAATAATGTCAATACATAGTGTTTATTTCTTCTAAATTGACTTAAAAATAATCAACTCCTACTCCTACCTGATACATCATGAAATTAGTTTGCATACATTTCAGAATGGTAAAATTAGAGGTTGAACCAAATGTCACTTTCTGCTCAGATTTGTTCACTGTTTGCAAAGATGCTGAACCAGTCTCCAACTTAATATTTTTCTAAAGCTCATTCTAGATCATGGAAGAAGACCAGGCTAAAATATGTGCAGTAACAGTTGTGGTTTTAATCATAAACTTAACATGAACAAAATAAGAAACTGTTTTCAATCTGGTAAAAGAAACAAATAGAAATAATTTTACACCCATCAGCTATGACCACTACTATTACTACAACTACCACCACCACTATTATTATTATTATTATTATTATTATTATTATTATTATTATTATTATTATACCAAATTATTTTGGTTAACATGTTAGTCTCTCACTTTGTGTTTGGCCTTGAGTAAGAAGTTCTCCCTATTTTGGGAACCTGTTAAGGCCGTGGATACATGTATCTGTAGTATAAAGAATAAAGTATTATATCCGATATACTAGTTTCTTGCATAAAGAAATAATCAACTTTTCAGAATCTAGGTAAATATTGGACATTTTAACCTATTTAAGTATTTTTCTTCCTGGAGTCAATTAACATATATCTTTGCAGATATAGTATCATCAGTTTCAGAAGCCAAGCAGTATATTTATGTACTAAGACCAAAGTATCATCATGATATGGTGCAGAGGCACTAGCTTCAAAAAGAAAGCAACTTTATACAAGTTTAGCAATTGATGCTCTGAATTAAAAGCAAAATTTTTTGCATCATCATTAAGTTGACTTTCTCTTTTATATTACTAAGAATATTTAAAACCTTGGTCTCAGGACCCATTGCCAATTCAAAACATGGCATTCACTATTGTATATTAAGATTACACACATTTTTTGGGGAATAAAATAGTCTAATATCAGTACATTTCATCACAGACAAGCCCTACTATGTTCATGTATCTCATCAGAACAAGGGAGACAACTTTTCATGGTTGATCTTATCTACTGCATAGAAGTATTGCCAATTTGTTTGTCCACTATTATTTTTATGAAGCTATTTTATTGACAAAATCCCAACATGCTATCGCAGGTTGACAGTTCTACAAGTTGATGGAACATTTGGAGTTGTAACATTTTGCATTTAATTAAATTCCTGTGCAAAGATATATTTAAATACATGCCAAGATGCTGATACCATACTGTGTTCATTCCAGAAATTGAAAAACTGGTTCAAAGAGTCCCTGTCAGGTCAAAAAGTTGGATAATTTAGCACAAAAAAATTGTCACAAAATATTGTTTATGCAAGAAAATTGAAACCCATCCTTATTAGCCTTTTCTGCTGGAAACATTTCCAGGAAAATTGGGTTAAAATTCCACCATAGAACTTATTTTGGATGTATACATATTTCTTGTCAGTATGCTACTTTGATAATAAATGCAGCCATGTTTTCTGAAGATTTATTCTTCTCAGCTTACTTTATTTTTTTTAAGATAATGAACATTGTGTTCTCATTTGATTCCCAGCCTAATTAGAATTAGTAAAACATATCAGTCAGTAATTAATTTGTTTATCTTAGCTTTTTTGGAAGAGTGTGTGCTCAATTCATTAAGCCAACCTGCAATGCAATATATATTCAATATAAAATGAACTGGAATGTTGTTTTATCTTTATTTTATGTGGTTTATGGGCACTTTAAGTCAACTTTCTTTGGCAGATATGAAAAAAAAAAAGAATAAATGATGCAATGGCAAAGCCTAATATAGACCAGTATAACATATCTTAAAAAACAATCCCTTCTTCCCAAAGTCATGGTCTCTCAACTCTCAAGACAGTTGGTTTTTATAGCAACGATTTTTCAAGACAGATTTTACTGTATTAGCAATATTAACCAGGATTAGTATTTTGCTGTCTGGGAATATAGTATAATATGTTAATATTAAGGATTGTTCTTAGTTTAATTGCACCAATTACTCAAAGACTCTTCATTGTCCTGTCAATATGGTGACAAGATGGCATTTTAAATTAGATTTCCTCAGTTTTTAAGTGCCAGTATCATTCTTATAATGGTTTATTGATTTTTAGCTCCATTGCTAGGACATGTTTTGTGGGAGGATTTATAGCTGAAAAAAAAATCAATATTCTTAATTTGCAGCCAGAATATAATCATTTTGATTGTGAAAGAGTGATGAATAAACATATCCATTTTGACCCTGGATTCAGTGGCATAATAAATAAGTACTGCTTTATAGAGTATTTTGTTGATACAATATATAATTGGAATGATAACTCTAAACGCTCTTTTTCATTTAGTCAATTACTGTGATTCACAGTTTGATAAGAGCATATGCAAATGGGGTGGGTGTGAGGCTTATACTGAGAGACACTCCAAGGATGTGTCCCAATAATTTATTAAAACACAAAATGAGATTATTTGATGTTGCAAAGTCATGTTATAATTGGTTCTTACAAGCCAATAACTAGAACAAATATGAAATGAATCAAAAAGAAATAAAAGAACAAAATTTGAATAGGTTTAGGTTTACATCTTACATCTGTACCAATGTTGCACAAGGGGCAGCAGCATATAAAAATGCCTTGCTATATCAAATTCACAGTTAATTAAATGGAAAGGGGGTAAAACATGCATAAGGTAAAATACAAATGTGAAGGTAGCAAAATGTGCTTCAACTTCGTCTATGATTGAATTATGTTTGGAGGTTCTCATAATATATAATTTAAAATACAGCAGCCCCTGGGTAATCCGGTCTTGATGGTGAAAACAAAAATATTAGCTTGGATTTAACAGTGATCCAGAATATTCAAAATGAAAGAATATAAAACCCAGGGGTTACCTCCAACACATTAAAATTTGTTTCAGCATGCTGAATAAGTAATTTTTATCTGTCCGAAGTAAGTAATTTAATTAGCGTTAACTGTTTGCATGTTCAATAGATGTTAGTTTATATTGCTTTGATAATTATTACCACCCTTAATTATCAGATGACAAAACTGACAGCAGAGAAGCACAGTATTGTTCAGCTCATGTTAGCATGACATTCATGGGCCAGAAAGTAAAAATTGTATCTATAAATGTACTTGTAAGGGTACCAGACTAAAACCAGTTGATTACATAACTAGTTTATTATCTTTATAATCACTAAGCAATTCTGGAAGTTCAAATTATTAAGGAAGGTTTATGTAATTGTAAAAAGTGAAAAATGTCTGACAAAATACAAAAGATATTTAGCCGAATGAAAAGGGAGTCTTGATCACTGTTGAAAATTGTGATGTCAGAAAGATTCAAATAAACAAAATCTACTTTCAATTTTGATCTAAAAATTTGATTGATGGAAAATATTTGCCATGTTTGTGGCCAGGTTTTTTTTGGACAAAGCAGTTTTCCACCATATTTAATGACTTCTCATAATTATTTTAAATAACAGTGCAAGTTTTATTACAATGATAACAAAATTTTTCAGATTTTAAATGAAAAGAAGAAATATGAAAAAATTAGGTTTGTCTTTATAACTGTTACTCATATCCATGTGATCACTCTTTACAAAGGCCACCTCTCTTGTAAATATACTTTCCTACTGTAGAATTGATGGCCTTTGCTATTGAGCATCATCTACTGATATGTTTAAGTATTTTTTCAAACATTGTCAGTAACAAAAGATAAAATTTTTAAAACCAAAAACCGGATGCACTTGTGCCAAGTCAAAGTCGCCTATGTTGACCATGCATCCTGTAGTTCAAAAGATGGAGAGCAGGTTGCTACTAGAGAAAGCTTGAAATTTTACTGAAGAAATTACAGCCATGCTCAAGACTGAACTAAAATGAACCATCCCCAAAAATATTGATTCAGCTTTTTTTGATTAAATCTTATCCATATTCAAAAGCCATACAAATCTGAAATAGAAAGCTTTCCACATTGAAAGCCTTACAAAATCTGAAATTTGAGTTCCCATTAATATCCAGAATCTTAAAGAAAAACTATTTTCTTCTACAGTGCTGATGGCTGGCTAGATTCCTTGGCTGTAATGAAAGGGCAGATAAAGCTTCCAAAGTTGCTTGGCATATACCCATTTTTGAATCTGACCTCACATATTATATAAATCAAGACATTTATCATGCTCGGCAAAATATGTAACATGACAATTTTACCAACATACCAGATCTGCTGACCCTTAAGATTTTACCATAAGTCTTATGAAAATGACCCTAAAAATATGGACTTGAGAAGGAATAAAAGCAAAAACTACTTAATACTGATTGTTGCCAAAATATCTGAATTTGTTATCCATGTATGATTGGATCCGGGTTTCACATTAGAATTAGTGGAATTAGTGAGGGAGCCAGAATAACTCTACAGCATTAAACTGCACATATTTTGCCATGCAAAGCATTTGCATGATCAAGCTGTTGATTATAGAATTTATATTTTTTTTTAAAAAATTGCATCCAGAGAGCGATGCATGTTGAAGATGAAAGGGAAATCAAGCCTCTTAATGAGTGTTTATAGTCCGCACAGCAGAATAAAAGGACTATTCAGATTCTTGTGAATAAATGCAGGAAGGGGTTCATTTATGTTTATTGGACATCACATACTAATTTAAATATGTCTCATGACTGGCGATAGTTTTGCTTTTATCATGTGAATTGGAAAAAAACAACAAATTCAAAGCATTGTGTCAGGTTGAGAGATAACAAGCCACTGAGCTGCAATGGCTTTGAAACTGGCATTTGTGCAACTGTACTAGTGGTAAATATCGTCTATGGGTAATTTTCAGTTTAACATAATGGTTAGTGTCACTGCCTGTTTTGAATACTGAACTTTTAATTACATTTTCCAGCTTTACAATAGAAGTTTATGATATTTTGTCAGACCTTACTGAAAACAATTCAGATTTGCGAAAATAAATAAACTGCCTTACTGAGATGGTCATGTCAGGAATGGCAGGTCTGACATACTTCATAGCATCAAACCTGCCAAGGAGAATGTCATCAGTTGTATTGAGCAAATTGTAGATCTGAGGTCGTATTGTGAAGGGTGAACCACAACTAATGGTAATGCTCTGCCAATGTTCATTGAAACATTCTTGTCAAGAGTAGATCTAAATTGTTTAGTCAGTAGTGTGTTGTGGTGCCCTGAAACACTAATATGTGGAAAGTAAATATATGTCACAGCTAATCAAGTAGATTTTGCATTGATCCAATTTTTCTTTCTTCAGAATTTTCAGAATTCGGCCAGTAAGCCTGTCTCTGGAGTTCCAGCTCCTTCTCCAATTCAGAATAAGAGCTCCACTGGTACTCCATCTCCAATGTCTCCCACTGCTTCCCCTGCCACCAGTATCTGCTCAGAAATGTCACAGGTCAGTAAGTATGCTCCCACAGAAGGAGTATCCACAAGAAAAGAATAATTTAACAAGTTTTATATTTGATATATAATAAACTGCACTTGCCTCAATAAGTTCATGCCCTTCATTTTGTCGAAAACTTGTATAAAATACTCAAGTGCACATGCCATTATAGCAATAGAACTGAAGAAAAAGTAAGCAGCTTCTAAAACCTGCATTACACAAATGGAGTTTCATGGTACTTGCCTTCATGGATGTTTGGTGTCTTGTTACCAAAACCAGATCTGTTTTTTTTTCAGCTTGGGAGAAGGAAACTCCCTCAAGGCTCAAATTATAGTCAAAGGGAGGTAACTCTTCTGTTAAATTTCATATTAAATGCACACCAATGTGACATTATATCATTGGTGTGCACTTGTATCATGAAATTAAATTTTAAAAAATGTACCTTATGGGCACTGTTGTCAAGTCAAAATGTTACTTTTAAGTCAACTGTAAAAATTAAGTTCTTGTGATTGACATGTAGTAAAATGATGGATGTGTAGTTTACCAGATAGAGTAGTGTCCCTTTGCAGTAACATGAGTTTTCAAATGGAGTAGTATCCCTTTGCTGTAGTGGCATACTAATTAGGGGGCAGGGTCCAGTATTTATGTACAAATTTAATGCCGCAATCAGTGACCTAGTACAAAAAATCATAAAAAATCAAATACACAAGTGAGGTCAAGAATGTCCATATTTTGAGATACCTATATTAAAACAAAGCATAAAAATATTATCCACTTGACCAGAGAAGTCAGTGGCAGTTCATAGCAGAAGTTTATGCACCCCAACCCCAAATTTATACCTGCAATTTTCATGTCCGAAGGTCATTTTTGACACCATGTGGTACTCACAGTGCAAACACAAGCCCTTTTCCTAGATTACAATTCTGCCAAACAGTCTGTACTAAACAGGCTGATGCAGTTGAAAATAGTTGTCATCCAAGCCGTTTTTGAGATATGCTCCTTGTCCCAAACCCACATGTTTACTGTTACGAGAGGCTAGCTCTTCTTCGTAGACAACTATTGGTATTTCACTATCAACATATTGCAGAGTAACTATGGAAGGTGTACATGCCTGACATCAATTTCAAGAGCAACACAAGCCCGAAACACCTAGCTCACAAATATATCCATATATTTAATTAGTAGACAATAATTGCTGAAAAAGTCACACCATAGCCTTAAGTTAAGAAATTTGCCAGGGGCCAAAATACGAAACTGTACCCTGCCTCCTTAATTAAATCTTTGCTTCTACCTATTCTAGCGGTGATAAAGTAAATAAGAAAATTAAACTTTGGTTAGAATAATCTTTGAAAGTTTTGAAAAGTCATTGAAAAACAACTGTACAACTGCACAAATCATGATAAGCAGAAAGTCATTTGGCTTTCTGTTCATGTGAATGTCAAAAATCAAATGAGAAAGTATTTAAAATTATACTTTTTTTCTTTTAATCCACAGGGTAGTGATCCTACTCCTTCTAAAATCCCAAATGGGTCTGGACCTATCTCTACAACACATGCCACCGTCAGTCTGCCACAGAGAATACATTCCGTGATCCAGCAGTATGTAAACATGACAAACTCTGTCCTAATGTGCCATGACTTGTGGGATCAAGCAAACACAATGGCCTCTGCTCCAGACATCAGAGGTAAGCAAGTATATCCAGTGCTACTTCAGTCCTTTAATAATCTAAAAACTTGAGGGGGTTTCTAACACTTTTCAATCCAGATGGTTCATGGGAGAAATTTAATGAGCTGTCATAATAGGTGATGGCTTCATTGCAAACAGTCAAGTAACAGGCTGGTCAAATAGCTGATGGCTCCATTGAGAGCAGTCAAGTACCAGTCTGGTCAGATAGATGATGACCTCATTGGGAACAGTCTGGTACCAGACTGGTCAAATAGGTGATATCTTTCTTGAGAACAGTCAAGTACCAGTCTGGTCAAATAGATGATGGCCTAATTGGGAGCAGTCAAGTTACCAGACTGGTCAAATCGGTGACGGCTTCATTGAGAGTCATCCTGTACCTGACTGGTCAAATAGATGATGACCTCATTGGGATAAGTCTAGTTACCAGTATTTCCAAATATCTGATGGCTTCATTAAAAGAAGTCAAGTAATAGACTGGTCAAATAGATGATGGCCTCATTGAGAGCAGTCAAGTACCAGACTAGTCAAATAGATGATGACCTCGTTGGGAGCAGTCTAGTTACCAGAATGGTCAAATAGATGATGGTCTTATTGAAATCAGTCGGGTAATAGACTGGTCAAATAGATGATGGCCTCATTGGGAACAGTCAATTACCAGAGATACGATCTCCCTTGTCTCGACATGCTTTGTTATAATGCAACTATGGATATAGCACACTATCACTATGGGCCGCATGACTAAAATCTTACTATTATATATCAATTTGGCTTGAAAGAAAATAAGGTAACATTTATTATCTCTTTATTTCCTTGTCAAAACACCATTATTTAGCAACTATTTTTACTGTATATACTTTATAAGTTCAGTCAAAACTGCCAATAACAAGGAACCACACTTGCCATATCATACTATGTCTGCAGATGAGGGTCTGTGTTGCTTACTGTACTTATTTCTAACAACCAGCACAGACCCAGATCTGTGGGTGCATTGTGTGATAGGAGATCTCAACCTGTGCAGTTTACAGTTGGTCTCATAAGCAGGTAACAATGGTAGTTTTCATAATACATCATTTGGTATTTTTATTCTATTTTCATTATCACTTTTTTTTTGTACATGGTTCTCACTATAACATATTTCTGTACATAATGTGGTTGATGGTTATGAACCCAGGCTATTACATAGTACGGAGGAAGAGCTGTAGTTGTTATACCTTTTAAAGATATTGAAGGTTTATTAACCTTCTTATGGGAACATGAAGTTATATCACTCAACTTTGTGTCTCAAAAATTCATTCTAATGTGCATGGAAAGTTGTTTTTTTTTTGTTTTACTTGTGTCTAGAATTTTAAAAAGTGCCATACTTATTAATTACAGTCAAAATGAGGTTCAGGTGTTCCTATGTAGTTGATAATTCACTGTATTATTAAAGCAAGCATCGTTTCCTTGTATGACTCTCTACAATTGTGTTAGGGGTGAATGATGTTACCCTTGACCATCCATCTGCATGTCTGTCCATCACCCCTTGGTTAATTATCTATAACCTACTTCATAAATGATTTTTTAAAGCTCTGTAGTTGTTATTATTATTAACTCTACTGGTTTTAAACTCTGGAGAACTTATGGGAATGTATTTTCCGTCATCCTTAAGTCCATTAGCACAAGTTTGTTATTGCTGCTCCTCCTAAATAACTTGGAGGATAGCCGCAATGGTAAAACCTGTTGTAAATGGATGGCCATATCAAAAGATTTCTCAGTATAGTAGGTTCTAAATGAATATGGTGCTCTCTATGGGTTCCTTTGATGGATTTGTTATCAAATTGTAGTATTTCATAATATTTTTTTTTTTGGTCATGCTTGATAAATATTTTAAAGTCATTTATCTTCTGCATTAATTGCATATATGCCAACCATGACTTTATGCACTTTCCTTATTTGCATTTATAACAACTGCATATGACTTTTTCAAGAAAACAGATGGGTTTCTTCCATTAAAGAACTTGTCTCACCAATTTATTTCATTTAGGTAGCGGACAAGTTAAAAAATCATACAGAGATGTTATGTTTTATAAATGTGACATGATGTTATCTGACAGAAAAATGGTACAAGAAAGAGAGCTCTAAACTTAAATTTGTCAGATCAGAAAAAAGCCACCTCACTAGTGCTTTACAAATTTAAAAAGAAAATGATGTAATACAGTATCATCTTGCTCGTCACAGAATTTGTGGACTTAACTCCATGGTCGTTCAGCAAAAGACCACTTGAAGTGCGCATTTTATTTAAATAAATTGTTCATGTTTTTTTTTTGTATTCTGTTACTAATCCATAAGGATTTGGCCGATTCATGACAAGAATTTTAAGCAGTTGCATGTCCTTGTTATTATAAAAATAAATACACATTTTTTTGTACCAGTTCATGGAATTATGGTATACAATATATAGATTACACTCTTTATACTCGCATTTCACTGTTTGCCATAGTTAGTAGTAATAATTACATTTATACCTCTCAAGGGGTTGGCATATATGCAGTTTCTATATTCAGTCAAAACTTTGGCATCTTGTTGTGATATACCTAAAGTTTGTACTTAGGTATGCACATGTTTCTATCATACCTGCTCAATCATAAAACTGTACAGCCTAAAAAGTGTTGTTCTGATCAAATGACCAGCCATGTTTCTTATAGCTGACCCTAGTACTTTTTCTCCTTGGTAATAAAGAAATAAATTCAAAAAATTGACTTGTGCGTCTAATAGAACCAGTTTTGTGCATTCTGAAGTGCCTTAGTATATACTAATCATTATATTAGATGTATAATATTTTTATAAAATAACCTACCTACCAAATTTTTAATCAAGTACAGTGGGAATCACATTTTATTTTTGGCCTTAACAGTTGAAACATGATGTGCAGAACACTTGATCTTCATCCATTCAGTGTTTTAAGATGGTAGGAAGCTGATGTTTGTGAATGTATCATTTTAAACAGGTTGAGATAGAAACAGTTTTTTTTTTATCTTGTACAAATTAAGATAAAAACATAGCGGTTTTGTTCTCTTAAGTTGATATAGTAAGTTTTGTTCTCTTGTACAAGTATGTACTTCAATATTTTTAAAATGCACATTTTATTCTTTCATGCAGATTTCTTTGCTCAGCTAGAATACAGATGTGGTATTCTAACCAGAGACAGTTCTATGATGGATTTAGTGTATTATGTGAAGGAAGCACTGAGAACATTTCAACCTACATGACAGAAGCAGATTTTCATGATTATGTTGCAATCTGATACAGTCAAAAGGATGCATTGGCCAAAATTAAGTTGACGGCAGCTAGATACTTTTATAGCCAGAATCCAAACGATGAATACGATGTCTACTATTTATATTCTGTGCAGTCTTTTTCATTGCCACCTTTGCCAATGGGGACATAATCCACATGGGTATCCTCACCAGTGTGATCATCTGTACAATTAATTCACCATGCATTCACATAACTTTGAAAGATTCTATATATATCAACACTTTTTCCTACATCATCATCAAAGATGCTACCAGGACATGCAGATGTGTAAATAACACAAACTTGTGTAAAGATTAGCACATTTGAAAACAGCGAAACATGAGAACTCCTGCAGATTAGTTCAAGGTAGGACATGAAAGTGTTCTCCACAGAGTAGAGAATTTTTATGTAACTGTTAAGACAATTTTAATAGTACAGAATCTAAATCAAATTATAAGTGAGGATATTGTTTGGTAACTATGCCTCGTTCCATCTGAAAGTGTGCAGATGCAATTTAATAAGAAATAATGCTAGGAATTCCCACTAATTGTTTAGAACAGAAACATGGATGTCCTAAATGGAGTCTGCACTTGATGCCATTTCTTCTCATATGCATATGCACAAACTTTGGTACATTTTCTTAAGGTGAGAAAGTAAATTACATTTGAGCATTCCTAGGCAGATAATTACTGATTATTCTCAATTTAAAGGTGCTGCTGGCAGGAACATGCAAAGTGGATGGCAGAATAAAGAAAGTGAAGAATGTGTGAAGTTTCATGCAAAAGACCGTCACAATAAAAATGGTTATAAGACAACACTGCGATCATATGCAGACATTAAATGTTAATGTACGGATGTCTGATTTTGAAGCTGCTGCCTCCGACTTTACACAGAAAGAGTGTAAACGTTTGAATGCAATGTATGTGCTATCAGAATGCCGTTGTTTACTTGTTTGGAAATATTCATATTTCAAAGCACCCTTCTCTATTGGAAATGGAGTAAATGGATTTGAGACACTATCATCTTGTGAGGTTGGTAACATGGCCATCTACAAATCTAGTCTGTCCCAAGGTTATACTGGATGACGTCAATGTAACCATCAAGAGTGAATTTGATGACAAGGGGAAATGTTCTCCCTTCAGATAAAATCCAGGCAGCATCTCAGAATCATTTTATGAAAGGGTTTTAATGTTCATGTATTGTTCTAAGCTCATCAAATTTAAAACCTAAGTTACAAAGTATGACCAGGTTTTCATAATTGATCAATATTAGCTTTTCCTAACAGCAGCTTACAGCCAATTTTTTATGTAGCATAGTATATTGATCATAATGACTGTTTATGATTAGCTCATACTGCTATATTATTAAATGAATGGAATACTTACACATTTACTTTGCATTTGTCTCCAGAGAAAACTATATTCACAGAACAAGTATTTTGAAAGGAAGAACTTTCCTATTTGCAGAGCAGAATTCAAGCTTCTTTAACAAATAAATAGAACCAATCTTTTCCATCAATTCTGCATTTTTTTAATTAGTTGAATACAGAAATTGCTTAGAAAAACTAAAGATTTTGTTGTGACCTTGGTAATTTTTTAAGTGTTTATGGCAACCAATTGGGTGTGAAATTTAATTTCTCAGGAATGATTGGCCAATTATGCTGAACATGTTTATTGTAGTGTTTTCGGCTACACATTTAAATCTTTTGTTTGTCACTCCTGGCAACCTTATATCCCATAAAGTTTTACAACTGATAACCATTGACCATTTGTAATCATCATTGCATGAGCTGTAAGGGAGAAATGCTACAGTCAAAATGGTATGCTACTTAGTTGCTCTATATCTGTCTTGAAGTTCCTCAGTATTTGAATTGCTTTCTCCAATTAGGTTCATATCATACCATATTTTACAACTTGTTATGATGTCTGCTTCACTCCATATGGCTGAAGGTTGAAGTTGAAAGCTTGTGTCACACTTGTTAGCAAATTACATAGATCCATGCGGTATAGATCTTCATGTATAATTACCAGGTTCTTGCCGTGCACATATGAAACTTTCCTTTCTCGATTGTATCCTGTTTTGTGCATAGCATGTATGCAAGTTGTATCAATAAATTTGACATACACATATACATTTGACACATACATAAACACTTTGGTGATGGTTGCATTACTAAGAGTGGCCACATCATTTTCAAATCACATCACTAAAGTTTTGGTTGCAATGGATATAATATTAATTAAAAACACATAATTCAGTTAACTTGCCATTAATTTTAGTTGTTTACAAATGCAAATATTTTGGGAGTTTTAGGCAAATAATTTCATTTATTTTCTAGTCTTTTCAAAAGCAAATCATAAAATTGCATTTATGCAAAATTTGCACGTTTGTTGGCAAATATATGTGTTTGTGAATACATAAACACATGCACGTACATACTATCATTTCAAGCTTTTGGAAGTGTTAATATAAAGCATTTATACATTGAATCTAATCCACCAAAAGATGTACGCTATCAGTACATGATAGTTTATTACACCTCATTGAAAACTAATCTGTAACCAGTATATCTCTTTTGTACTCTTGACTTAAGGGATACAGAAATCAGATGGTTGATATCATGGATGCATTAAGTAAGGAAGTTATGCTCTGTTAGTGCAGGAGACCGTACTTCAGAACCATCCATCATACCATGGTAACAATTGGAGAACAAATGCCCACAAGTTGTCTTGATATTTATTTTTCTAGTTTTAAACTATTCATAATTTTCAATAAATATTGGGAATAAATGGGTAAGAGTACATGTTTTAGAGAAATATTGTGAGTAAATAGGTCAAAGTACATGTATTATGGAAATATGAGTAAGTAGTTCAAAGTCTGTGTCATGTGAATAACATTGAAGGTAAATTAACCATTACTCCCTCAATAACTTGTAATCGGATGACTTGTTAATCTCCACATAATGCTAGGTCAGGCATGAATCTGATTTTTTAAAACCAGAAAAAATTGGCTGCTTATATGTTGAATGTGATGAAAATCACAGTCAGAATTTTGTAGTGAAACCTTGATCAGAAGTTTTCTTTCCAAACAACATTTGCAGTACACTGTAGATAACATTAAGCAAAATTTTGATCAATGAAAACTTTCCTAATACCTACTGGTGGCAACATTTTAATACATACCAGTTAAATTAGTTATATGAAAAAGATGTTGTTCTGCTTGTTTAATTTTGTTTCATTGCAATCATCATAAATTCAATATGCACTCTTGTGTGCAGATTTGAAAAGTGTCAAACATTGCAGCTATTTCTGAGCATTTCCATGAGAACCTAAATTAAGTGATGGCTGTTTTGATCTCCTGCTTGCAGCAATGTTTGTTGTATTGTTACACTCGGTTTTAAATTTTAAATGCAGACCTGCTTTGTACCATCATGTAATTATGTCTTTTGTGTTAGATCAAATTGTGTTAAAAAAAAAAAAAGTAATCTGTTAAAAGATGTGCAAATTCAAGTATAAGATTTAGCAATTACTGTTGTTACATCAGCTCATTTCAATTGATAAATTGAACACTGTTATAAATATTATGAAAATAATATAATTTACCTGCATAAACAAATTTAATCAAAGATGGCAATTAAATGAATACTTGGCAAAGAAAAAGATTTGTTGTACAGAAACAGTTCCTTATGGAGAATCAAGTTCCAGAGTTTGTAGTGAACTTAAAATTCCTGAACTGGCACTCGGAGATTTCATCAAGGATGACAAGTTTCACTATTACTTAATGAAATCATGACTTCATTATATTACTAGTAGAACAGTTATTTTAAAATTTAGTTTAGTACTGATGGTTGTTTTGTGAAATAAATGTTCCTAGTTTTTGAATCCACTTGATTATGAATCAACAAGAACAAAAATCAGTGACATAATCCACCATGTTTTTGTTTACATTTGATGGTTCTTGAGAGCTCTTTGAGTAATATTGTTAATAATCTGTCCGAGGATGGGGGTCATTAAAATAAAGGAAATTAATACAAACAAGCCAACATCTTCATTAGACAAAAGAGCCCATTATTAACAGTTATTCCCACACAATTATAAATCAAGTATTTAGTCATCAACAGCTCCATTAAACACACACACACACGTCTGAAGTTTTCTCAATGTCCAGTGGGGATGGCATCATCTTAGGTTGTTTTTTAACTTATGCCTTGCTTATGGTGTGGTCTATGTTTTTGGACCTTGTACACTAGTTATCAAGGGAGATGTATACATAGATTCTCCTGGCCATTGTTTTGTTTCAGTAGGGAAGCTTTTTTGTGAGTGAAACAAGATTTGCCTGCCTTGACCACCATGAGCTTGACCATCACTTTTAGCTTGTGTCACAATTTGTTAGCCTACTTGTTTTTCTGTACTGTACAGAACCAAATCAACCAACACCAATCATCTGAGAATTATGGGAAATTGCAGTGAAATTTGGATGATGTGTATGATTATTGGCTATGGAGATTAATCTGTAGATTTTTTATTTGCTTAAGCCATTTTGTTACATTAGTCCCCTATAAATATATGCCCGAACCCACCCACCCACTTCTGAAACAATTCTGCTGGCACTATGGCAATTTAACTGTAAGTTCAGTTACCTTTATGAAACTAAGAAAAGAAGCAGTTTTCAGTGAACAGTTTTTTTTCTAGGGCCAAGATTAGTTATTCTTTGGCAGTTATGGTTAAAGTTAAGTTTTGTTCCAAGCAGAAGTACATTTATGTTTAGTACTGTCATTCATGAAAAGACCTTGTATTTTATCTTTTATTTTAATGTGATCGTTGCCAGTTATTTTCTTTCTGTAACTTACAAATCAAACAAGTGCTTTTTTTTAGGTAGAAAGACTTGACTTTTTAATTTTTATGAGCTTAAGTTTGTGTTCATTTAGAAGTTATAACAGTTTTTTTTTATTTTAGCCTAGTGGAAACTACTTCATGTTTTGTTATCGTTGTAAAAGTATGTTTATAAAGAACATTTATAATATTCTTTTTGTTTTTTGAAGACCACTATTCATTACAGAGTGAATTTAAAGTAACAATGATTTTATACCTAAAATATTTGTTTTCACTATCTATTTTATTGGATTTTGTATTGATACAATTTATGACACTTGACAACTCTTATTTGGAATCTTGCTTATCTGTGTATACTTTGATTAGTTCATGGTATTTAATTATCCAGCAGTGTCCATTTGGATGCAAATTATATATGCAGAATTCAGAAGTACAGAATGGCAGCAAACAATGGTTTTGCACAAAACTTCTTGAAATAATCAATTTTGAAAAGTTTATGTTCAGTTTCCAATGTTTGATGTGGAGATTGCTGTCAAATTTGTCAGTGAACAGGGGGAACAACTCCAAACACAGTACTTCCAGTTTTTTTTTTTCAATAATTCAGTAATGAAGCATTTATTATCTAATTAACTTATGTAGCATGTTTAATGGTAATGAAAACTGAACATTGTATACATGGCATTGACACATCAGTATTTTGGGTCTTCATTTGGATAATTTATATCATTAGCAGTTATTTCTGTCATTGACCTGGAAAAATATATAAACCATTTTACTTTGATATTTCGATTGTGACAAAAAATATTTTATCAAATGTCTGTGTGCAATAGTTTTACTTTTTGCTTATTTAATTTCACAAAATTTTGATGTTGACTTTCAACTCAAACTTACTGATATGCAACATTTCTGGAACAAATTTGGAAGCAGTCTTTATTGTTACAGCGTTAGTCTCATGTGAAACCTATGAGCATTTGTTTCTTGTTTTTTTTTCAGTGTGCATTTATTCTAAGTTGAAACTTAATTGATATACATGTTAAGGATTTACCAATTGACTCTGTATACCTTTGATCCAGATATTCATTACACACCAGAATTGTTAACAATAAAACACTTAGATTATAAAAGATCCTTTAAGATCTTTAATTTATGAGAAAAACAAAGGATATTTATTCTTTAAAAAAATTAGGTGCTATTCTAATGGATGAAATTGTAATGTACAATGGTTGAAATTACTAATTACATTTAGGTAATTTATATATGTATTATATTCTGTGTCCTTTTTTCTTTGATATTGTAAGACAATATATGAAAAGAGGTACCTGTACTGATATTATCAGCATATTTTCTTAAACAGAAAGAAGAAAATTAAAGACATGTGTTTATCAATTACTTCTTTAATTTTTGTTACACTTGTTAATTATTTTAATATTTACAGTAATGAAGAAGATTAATGAAGCAAAATAAATATGAGGTTTGATCAGAGATAGTTTAATTTCATTTTACAAACAATTAATACAAAGAATTCTGTGTTAACTAGCTGTTTATTATACATGGCTTAAGTAATGCTATCCATCAGTTGTAAACCAATCAAAATGCTGCTACTGACTTTGTGAAAGACCTGGCTAATGCTAGCTATTTGTTGTTAGATACATGCCAAATTTAGATAATAGTGCTTTGTTAGTGGTTTTAATGTTTCCTTCACGTCTGTGAGAAAACTAGCAAGAAAGAATTTGGATGTTAAGGTGTAGGGAAGGAGCCAAAGGCTGATGCTTGCAGGGTACGTCATTATTTATCAGTTATATGCCCAATAAAGTATGTAGACATGTAGTTGATTGTTGACATTTGTGTAGAAAGTTGATTTATTTAGCCCATGAATTATTAATGGATTGTGCTTTAGGAAACTTAAGGAAGATTCTATTTTTCTCAAAACTGCCAAAAGTTTTCTAGCATATTTCTTTAAGTCTTGCATAGCACTCCACATTTTAATGAAAATTGACAAAAGTGAATATCTGGCTTTTGACTTCAATATATTTCAGCATGGTTAAATATGTACAATTTTAAAGTTTTCTGAAAAAATAATAACTGCAGACTTTTGCCATATGAAAACTTAATTATTTTGAGGAAGTTAAATAATTTAATTTTTAAAGTATAATTTGTAGCAGACAATAGCAAATTCACAGGTATCTGCAATAAAAGGATAACATATCAAATATATAATATATTTAATTGCAGAAGCAATCATACAGGTAGATTTTTTTTGTTAATTTGGATGACTTAATGTACATATTCAGCAGATAAATGGATATTTGAATATGAAGTGGTGTTTATTTAATATTTTAAGAAACAATTGATATTTGTTATCAGATAATGAATGTTGATATTTATTGACATATTAGCTATTTTTAAGTGTGCATACTGTATACTTGACAGAAATGTAGCATAATGTAGATTCACAAACTGTTGATAATAATGTACATTTTTTTAAGAACTGTAATTAATTTTTTAGTCACATTGACTGTATACCCACAATGTTCAAGTAATATCCTACTTTGTACAGATCATTCATGCTTGCATTTTGCATTGTAAATGTGGACAATGATATTTGATAATTAAATAAAGAATATACAGTTAGTCAAGAAATGATGCTAGCATATTGTGAACAATATCAATCTGCTAGCACAGGTTGCTGTACAAAACAGCATGTGCCTGGCATATACAATGTAATCTTTCATGTTTTATAGATGTACTATTACATTAATGCAAGCATGTTTAGAGGTATATATATGGATCTTTTGTGCAGTTATTGTACAAGACAAAACAGGGTTAAAGCTTACATATGCTAATATGTCAGCAGAGTGCTAAATAGTATAAAATAATTACTGGTAATGTGGAAGGAATGTAACTAAACCACCTCATAGCTTCTTATGTGACCATATTTTTTTTATCTGTTGCAAAAGAAGAGCAAGTTGGTGCCTTCCTTGAAGTCATAGTTAATTCCCCTACTTAAGCTTTAACCTTGCTTTTTTGTGATCTGATAGACTGAATTGTTGTATTATGGATAATTTTTGATAATTTTATCACCAAAACTGTGATTTGTGTCAGTGCTTTGTCTCATAAATTGTAAAATAGGAATCAAAATATTTGCCCCAGTCTGCAAATATGCTATTTAATGTATTTAAGAATGTATCTATTATTGGAAATTAATAAAAGTTTATTTATCAAAAACAGTACATGGAGATGGATTCACTATTCTACCTTATTAAATGGTATTGAGAAAATAGTGACCATCATTATTATAAAGATGGAAGGAAATGAGATGCCATTATTATTGATCTTATTTGTGAAATGTTTCATTGTCAGATACAGTTAAAAGTAAAACTGTTCCAGACTTTAATCTTTCTTAGTTTTAGTTTTATTTGCAGACATATGTTTTTGCTGACCTCTCCATTAGATAACTGGATCAACTTAAAATCAAGTCTGACAAAGAATGCTTCATTTGTATATTTACAGCATGATGTTTTAAAAGTCCGAGTAACATTAGTAGTAGAAATGTACCAAGGTTTTATATATGGAGAAGCCAGCAGGTCTTCGAGTACTCAAATTCTTTTGTCAAGCTTTTAAAAAGTGAAATATTTTTGTTCTAAATTCCTCTATAACTACCAAATAGGCTGCCCTACTAATTAGTTTTAAATGAGTATTTGAGAAAGTATTTGGAATTTTGAAAGAATTGCAATAATCTGATACCAGGGCTGTCTGTGTAATCTTCGCATTAGCAAAGAATTAAAGGGGGGATAACTTTGTTTTATTGACTTTGTTGCAATATTGTTTGAATCATTGCACAGCATCCTTTTGCTGTTAAAAATAGCAAAAATGGGTCCTTGAAAAGCCATTCAAATTCATTAATGCTTTTATTTTACTTCTCTCCATTTTGTATATTTTGGTCTGTATAAGATTAGTCTGATACATGTAGTTGAAGAGAATTCTAATTACCTTGTTTAATATTTTATCCTTAATCTTGATCAAAAGTCCATATCTGTTGCATTAGGTTTGGTAAATCAGATACAATTTTAATTAGCATGAAACCTGAATGAAATTGGTAACTCTGTATTATTGATTGGACCTGTTGTTGTCACTTTTGAAGTCGTAGCAGTTGTACGAAATACAGTAATGTTCACAACAAAAACATATAGTGAACATATAAAAATGGTGGATTCTTTAAATGAATGTTCATTAATGTATAGTAAGTTATGTCCAAAACCAGACATTAAATCTTTTATTTGTAATTTGTGTCAGTAAATAAGCATGCACAGTGCAAGCTCTTTAACAGTCACAGTTGGGAGCAGTAAATTCTGACCTGGTAAAGGAATTGGCTGTGTAGATGTGTGTGTGTGTATATATATATATATATATATATATATATATATATATATATATATATATATATATATATATATATATATATATATATATGCAGTGAAGATAAATAGAAATCCAGCTTTGGCTGAATATGTGGTTATTGTGGTGACCATTTTGGGAGGTTGCTCTATATGAATGCAATATTTTCAAACATTGAGTTTTTTCAAACCTAAATAGAGTGAAATATGGTTGACCAGGACACTCTTGGTTACAGTAAACAATGGTTATGTCGATAATATCAAAAGCTATTTATTGCAAGAGTTTTGTGTTACCTAGTACTTTTAAGAATGGACATCATCATACACAGATATATTGTTAGTGGTTTGCAGATTTTATCAAATGTTGATAATTGACTTGTTGAAAAAGTTTGAGAAAGATACCTCATTATTATTTAGAAACTGGAATTTTTAATATTAATCTAATAATCACATATTTTTGCAATCTTGTTGGAGACTTGTATGTATAATCTTTCTTTTATACCCCCTGACAGGGTATATATTAATTGTCATGTCTGTCCATCACAATCTTGTAAATGCAAAAAAGTTTGCACTTTTCGAGGGATCGACACAAAACTTGGCAATGTTATGGTCATCATTTTGAAGATGGAACATGTTGCATTTCACTTTGTCCTCACAATTTATGTTAGTTATTGCTCATATTTGTCTTGCCACTAAATGCACCATATGACAGAATCTTGTAATCACAACCAGTATCAAAGTTTTTGATTGGTCACTATGAAATTCCGTAGATATTACGATCAACTGAATATGTACATATCATCAAACCACTGAACTCCTGTGATTTTTTTTTTACAAGTTGTTACCGTTTTTTAATTTGGATGCAGAATCGAGATAAAGGAGCCATAATAATGATTGAGTTAGATGGGTCTATTCGATTAACTGTCATAGTTATGTCTTGTACAGGTGTAATCTCATTAACTCTGTTTTGGAAAGAGTTATGGCTATGATAGTTAACTTTGCATCTACATATAGGATGTTGCTTGTAACTAGTACAGTTCAAAAAACATGTCAGCATATTCTGATCAGGTATGAACATTGTCTCGTAGGTTTAGATTTGTCATTTGTCTCATTAGATCTATTTTGATTGTGTTGTCATCCTCAGTAGTGTAGATTTGTCATGATGTTATTTATAACCAGTACAGCTTAATCACCATTCATCATAGTCTGATAGAATTTGATGAAAACAGTTTTATAGACCTAGCTCTGCCTTTGTTTTTTTGTCTTGTCAACTCCATTTTGAATAGAGTTATGGCCCTTAACAGTTGGCTTGATAATCTTTACATGGGATGTTAAATGTAACTGACATAACTCAAGAGTTGTTCAATGTATTCTGGTTTAATTTCAAATGAATATCTGTGTTCTCAAACTTGCATGTGACATTTTATGGGTCTAGTCTGGTCTACTGTATTTTTGTCAGAGTTATTCTCCTTATGAAGCAAATCCTTGTCTTCATATGGAGCTATGAACTTTACTTGCTATGAGCTCAGCTGAATGGCCATTCTGCATATTTTTTAATGGAATTTGGTCAAAACAACATCTCTTACACTTAGATGTGCCTTTATAAGTTTTTCTTATTTACACTTTATTGAACAGTTATAGTACTTGTCAGTCTGCTTCATATCGTTACATGTGATGTTGCTTTGTAATCATCATAATTTGAGAACCAGTCGACAGGTTTTGATGCAACTTAATGTGAACATTGTTTCATAGACCTAGGTATTCCTTTTATCTATTTTGTAGAGTCCACTTGAGTTTTGGTTAGAGTTATGGCCCTTGCTGATAAATTTCATTTCATTATATAAGCTGCTGCTTGTATTCATGAGTTTTTCAAGTAGTCTGGTTTTCAACAAGTTTGTGTCGTCTTTTAGTGAATGGGCTTCAGAATGCCCATCTCCTTTGAATTATGTTTTCCTAAAACAAGTTTCTTCAAGGCCTTACAGACAAAACAGTATTCTGATGCATCCATCACTATTAACATTAACTAACAGATGGAAGAATTGTGTGATTAAACATTGTGATGTAGCTAGTCACCCAAAAATATTCATTAGTTAGTGGTGAAACAGCATTTATAGAATGTCATCTGAAGATACTTGTCTTGACAAATTGCTGTGCTTCTACAACCTTTGTTAGTTATTTCCATGTTTGTCTTCAGAACTTGGGCATAGTGTATGGCAGAATCTTGAGGATCCAACTAGTCTCTTAGGTTTGACCATGTATTACCATGAAACTTTGTTCATTTTATGGTCATAATTTGAAGGTGTGCTCTTCAATTTGACCTTTGTGCTCCTGCAATTTTTGCTCAAAGTTATTGCCTTTTTGAAGTACAGATGGATGCAATATATGATTTGTGAATGGAACTAATCTTACCGGTTTAAAAGGATTGCATTGAAACGTATTACATACTGATTATCGTTATTAGAAAATATGCATGTTGACTAACTGCTGTTCTTAGTCGCTGGGTGTAAATTGGAAAAACTATCAACCCACTGGAAGCTACTAGCAAGCTTTCTGATATACCCACTTGGACAGAGGTATGGTGCCCCTATTGCTTTTATGCTATTTTCAGAAGTGTTCTTAACGTTTTTGGCTATAGACTCGTCTTTATCATGGATGTAACAGTGTGATGTTTGAACAGTAGAGGTATATTTTTCAGCCGATTTGCTCGACATTCTTCAAGTATGGGTTTTTTTAATGTGAAGTTTTCTGCCTTATTCATCAGAACTGACTAAAGTAAATTAGTGGAAAAGCTATAAGTAATGAGATCATATTGGTATTCAGTACATGAAACATAATTTATTATGGTTCATTGTTATCATTTTTTAAATAATTCTGAGTTCATAAAGGAAACAAGTGAATTTCCTTTGTAAAAATGTTTGAAGTTGGTAATTAAGAATATCACTGAAAATTTGAGATTCTTGTCCTTGTCCAGAATTTGTTGGGGTTTGTTTTCTTCACTTTAACACAAAATGTTTCTCCACCATATTCTGTTTCTATGCATCTCTTTGCATTGATGTCGTAAATGATTCAAAATGTTACTGATGGAGGTCATTGTTTCTCACTTGCAAGTTTTTTATATACATATGAGACATATTCCTTCACATAGTTTATTTACTTATATGTGAATTTACTATTTGTAGGTGGAAGTCTGTTATTCTTCCAGAGAGACATGTCACATGTAATGAAATCTGAACTAGGTAGACAAAGTTGGGCAGTGATATTGAGTAAAATGCCACTATTACAGCAATTCAGAATAGGATGAAGTTGCACATTGATGTCTCAATAGACCTTTTAAGAATTTTGGAGTCAGTACTCCCTTTTTTGTCATCATTTTAGCTAAAGTGTATGTTTGACTAAACCAAATGTACACTTTAATCAAAGACGATGAAGTCACATTTACATGTAGAGTTTGCTGAAAGTACTGGATTTTAGGCTTTCATCAAAGGATGATTGTAAAATAAAACTTTACTTTGATATTGTACCGTGGTTAGATTATTTATCTCATTTGAGATAACGTTTTTGAGAACCTAACTTCAGCCATCAATAGTCTGTCGGGGCTCATTTTCATGAACAGATATCTTGAATCTATACTTGAGTGAACATTTTTCTCTTCTTTAAAACTTTGTTAAATTGAAATTTATAATATATCTAGATTAAGTTCCAAAATAGTAGTCAGCTTTTTTAAAAAAAAATTATAGGTTACAAATTATCAGCATGCACAATTTGAGCAGAGGTTTTACTCTAAGCTGAACTTTTCTTGAAAAAAATGTCATGCTTAAGTTAAAACCCCAAAGCCAAATGGTGATCAGGATACACCAATAAACTAGAGCAGTCAAGTAGATGGACTAGAGTTGTGAAAAACCTGAAACTTCTGTCATCTTGTTTTTATACAAATCAGTGAACTAGACTGTCACAGTTTTGGGACGTTTAAGCTAAGTTTGAGTTTTAAAAGACTTGTGAAAAAAAAGATCTATTAAAGCATTATATAAAGATGCATCTGGATACATGTTATATGGATAAATATACTTGCTTTTTATATGTCCAAGTGGAATAGTTCAATTTTTCCAACAATTTATTTTGCATTACTGTCCAAAATTTGTTTAAAATCTTTTAGTCTCGTTCATGTTTAGAGCCTACATCAAATTTATGGGTTTATATACACAAACGCTGATAGTAACTTCACTGTAGTAGAGTTTATGCTTTTAAAAAAATATAAGAATTGTCTCAACGAATTCATTTTCCTAATAGTGATCTTCACGAGAAATATCACATTTCTTGATGCCGTATGTGACTGCCCACTTTGTCTACAGTTGAAGATGAACTAATTTTGTATACCATGCAAAAATAGATGTGCCTCATGAACTTGGATTTGTGATTTCATTTGGACCTTCATTTCATTTTTGTCACATAGTCCTGTGCAATAGGTAACTGATAATCTTGTCTAGCATTTTACATTTTCATTACATGAAATGTAGATACTTAGATGTTGCAACATGATTCTTCTTCTGTATTATAAGTGTCCACATATTGTGAATTTATTGTGTATTATTGACCGGTTTATCCTCAGTATTTTAGTCTGCTTTAAATCACATGTAGCAAGTTAACTTGTTCATTATTATTATTGATGTTGATAATATTTTTGTTGACCAATCAGATCTCTTGTACGTTAATCATGACATCATTTGGTTCTCCTTTGTCTTTTCCATTCCATGGGTTGTGTGAGCATAAGCTTCCAGCGAGATCCGCTTGCCGCTCCCCCTCCTTTTCTGTGTATCATGTGAACAGCTGTTGATATATTTATGCCAAATCTATATATTATCTATACAAACATTTCAATTTCATTAATAAAATGACACAAATATGCTAAAATGATTTTATTTCGTGTCTTTTTCTTGTACTTGAAACAACTTCTTAAAAAATATTGCCAAACAAACTGAAACAAATTGAAATAGGCATTTTCAGGTACATGTATAAACAATGGCAGTGGGAAGGGAAACAATAAATAGTAGTAACAACTTTTGTAATCTTGTTACTTGGGGTAACAAGTACTTGCTTTTACTTAACATTAATGCCAGATGACTCGTCTTCGATTCTCACAGGTGGCATGTGAACATTCAACTGGGTTTCATGAATTTACATTTGTATGTTGTTCTATTGCATCACAAGATGAAGGATAATACAATTAGTGCACGAAAACTAATATCAGTGAACGAATGTTACTTATAGTAGTATTTAGTGACCAAGCAATGGAGATTAATTGCCTGCAAATGAGTGGTTTTGTTGCTACTGACATCATGTACTTTTACATTTTAGCATTACGGCGGATAATTGTCACAAATTGATAACCATATCACTGAGATGCACTGAAAGTTGATAACTGTGTCACTAGGTCATAGAACACAATTTTACTATATAGTCTCTACATTTGTTTCTCAGTATTGAACTTTCAATCAATACAAATCGTATGTTAATCTAAAATACCTTCAAAGATGACTTTACGGTGAAGTTCTTGTCAAGGGTTAACCTGCATTTTTTTTATTTTTTTTTTGTTGAGGGGCTGAATTATAAACAAAACACCATGCAAAGGAACATATTTCACTTCCGAATCATCACCAATGCCTTATTACTCAATGTGCACTGTCGCCGAAATACACACAGACAACCACACCATAAGCTCACATTCTAAAGAACAAACAATTGCCTTTAAATCCTTACCAAGAATGCCAAAATCTAACTCTTGTATCACTACCAAACGGAGGTATGGAAAAATTTATCTAAAAATAGACTGGGTCTATATTCGTGGGTAGTGAACGGGAAACCCCGGAATTATTGTTCGGACTCCACAAAGATGCAATGAAAGCTGATAAACCATGTCATTGAAAAGCAGTGATAAAAACAGCCTGATGTCATTTACATTTATGTACAACTTACGAATTCGCATCAGAGTTTAGACTTTGATCATTCAAAAGAAATAAGCTTGATGAGGTAAGTATGAAGTGAACAATAAACTTCTGATCCATGTACTAAAAACACGAAATATGCGTTTATTTCAAATCAGTAGGTTACAGGCTTGCATATAATCCTCTTTTCAATAAATGTTCTTCCCACCATCTGGTGCAATTTTCTATAAAATGCAACACGTGCAACTACCTTACGTAAAATGACTAACTGAAATAGCTGAAGAGACAGTAAAGATAGTCACTGGAACACAAATAAAAATAAGAAATTGATAGAAAATAAATTGATAAGGGGATCGGACGTTAGCCTGTGTAAATTAGACAACAACATTTAAACCCAATTTAATATACAAAGCGACTCAACTCAACATTGGTGAATGTCTTATTTTACGAACCTTGTACTCCGAACGTATGATTTAATACTTTACATTTTTAAAAATTGATTCGAGACGTAAACTGCATTGATCAATTACTGTTTGTCAAAAACTTTGCCCAGACAATATGCAGTAATATAACTATGTACAATTTTGCAAGATACCAACCCATTCTTTATCAGTGATTAATGTTAATATGAGTGTTAAACCAGTGTTTATACGTCGATAACTTTGACTTAGTGTTTTATGATCCATAATGACACTGTCACCCCTCAGAATCTTAACTGGATTGGAATGCGAAATAATACGCAGGAATAAACATTAATGCAATTGTGTGCAGCTTGGTCTATTCCTATAGATCACTGATGAATTTATTATACTCATTAATAATTAGTGGCGTATGACAATAACGATAAAAGTAATAGTAATCCCCGTTTTCTAAATGAATTTAACATGGTACACGATTTAATCCTTATTTTTTTCTGTTCCCCTTCTCCCTTCTCATGCCCAAGGGACAAATATGCTAAAATCGAGAGAGAGAGAGAGAGATTGGCTGGATAAAAATATCGAAACTGAAATTTTACCAAGTAACCTACTCTGTCGTTCTTCGTAACGACGGTATAACGGTATGCTTAAACTTCGCTTAGGACCTCTTTAAAATGTTTTTTATTATTATTATTCAATGATACAATGGTGCAATTGCCGATCGACACAGTAAGGTAAATGTTTTGGTTACTTAGCACACGTGTGTGTATCTAAGGCTTTGTTGATTTTATTGTTTCTTAAACTCATTACAATGTTCTAAAAACCGCTTATTATTAATTAAAGATGAAAATTTTCAAAAAATCCAAAGCTTTCACCGTCCCTTTTCTCTCTCTGTCTCTGTCTGTCTGTCTCTCGGTCGAGAGAGAGAGAGAGAGAGAGAGAGAGAGAGAGAGAGAGAGAGAGAGAGTTTTTATGGTTGGTAGCAATGTTAATTATAGCAAAATAACGACCTCAATAAACTTTAGATATATTAAAATAATTACCTCTTGTTGGCTAGTCATTTCGCTTAAGTTCTGTTCCACGCTAATTTCCTTGCGTATGTACGTTAATGCATTCAATGAGTTTAATATTCAAAAATCTATGTGTCTGTAGGCCTACTGTTCTACTTTCTTTATTTAAACCATCTTACATGTATAAATCATAAGTGGAAATTATATTGATTTAATCAATGTGAATAAAAAAAGAAACTCAAAAATGAAAATCAACTAATCAGAATGAAATGGTAATTGTTAATAGGCACAAAAAGTAACTCCGTTCAAATGGCAAATATATGTATTTTACGTGGTATATGTATAAAATATATGTATAGTATGTAAGCTGTATCAATGATTACCACTCGCTGAATAAATCTTTTATTAAAAGGAAACGGGGCTTGCCGAGTTTCCTTTTAATGAAAAATATACTCTTATGGTGGTTTGACCTTTGTTCCCTTGTTGCAAACAAACATCTGAAATTGAATCGTAATTCTGAGTATGGCTATAACATTGCTCTTTTTGACTTCAGAATTCTTGTAACCAACATTTCAAACGTCTATCTAGTTGTGTTCTCCTTGATATTGCACTTGCATGCATTTCCGGAGCATCAAAGTGACAGTAACAGCAGCTAATACCTACTTAACACGGTAGAAAGATTACTATGCTTAAATAAGACCATTTTCTAAATCATACTGAATTTTTTTTTTTTAAATCAGACCGAATTTTCTAAATTGCACTCATGTCCAACATTTTTTAAATTAAAAGAAGACAAGGAAACAATAAAAAAAAAATTGTGAGTGAACTTTGTTCAATATTTATTCCATTTTTATTCGATTGTGATTGGAATTTCAACTGGATCATAACTGACTGGCACATATGTTTGGTGGGTGCCAGTATTTTGATGTTCGTGAGATTAGACTACAAGCTGTGGTCTTGGAATCTAGATGAACATTCTTAGAATACGAACAAAATTATACTAAAGTATTAAATTCCTTCATCTTGTTTGTCAGGTTCCCTTCTGCATGCAACAATTACTCTACCTAGACTATTGTGCTGTACGTTATGGTCGTCCTAGGTGTGTGTGCTGGTCTGTATCTTTGCCGAGCTGTTCTCAGGGAGATGTTCTGCCTCGTGACCGTACAATCCTTAATTTTAGAATGAACCATTTTACGCAGTTACTTCCCTTATATAACTTTCGCTGCCATATTTAGGAATCGCTGTACTAATTTAGTTCCCATAGCAAAGTTATGCACACACCATGATATTAAAAATTCAATAACTTAAAAAGTTTTTGAGTGCCCATGATCAAACCTATATTTATCAGTACATATGTAACCTGGATGTCAGCTTCTGTGTAGAGGAAAGGATATGAACCGCGGCATTTTTTGGACCTGCATGTGTTTGAAACGTGCTTTCCGTACCAAAGAGTCAGGTGCTAATTTTAATAACGAATATTCCAAACTCAAGACTGTTAAAGGACTGAAAGTCTATCAATCAAACAATGTATAATTTTTCACTTACAATTAGGATTAGCTCTTGAAAGAGTCTTTTTCATAAAACATAACTTAGATTATTATTAAATCCTGACCACTCAAACCCATATATAGTGTATTTTATATTCACCCATATCCAGGCTAGTTTCCATTTTTCCTTACCATTAGTACCATGTATCATGTACTGTATATTATCAAATGTCGAACTTATTTCAGAACGCTGTTCTTTCTCTGTTGGATCTGAAAGGACCATTAACAAGATAGACATGTTCACACTTAAAGTTTGCAAGAATTCATTTGTGTGTAACTTAAGTCTTCTTCCAGTTTTATTTCCTTCGGAAGTGCTTTAGCAGTATTTGCTTAAAAGCTTTAAGACTTCAATCAGACGGAAGTAATAAGTTTTGTGAAGTAAATCTGAGGTTGACAATAAATGTCTGATCGTGGCAGTCAGTGCATGCTAACTGCTGTTCTTTATTTCCAATCAGAAGGTAGTTTATTGTATTTAAGCTTACATGCTTGAACTGAAAAACAGATACAATTCGCATTTCCTTACCACACACACACAGATTCGAATTACTTAACGTATCTTTTTGACGTCCGAACGTACATAATGAATCAAGCTCGTTCTTTCCACCGACTCAGAACAAAACATGTATGCAGTTTTGTATACGTATACGATATCCAAAAAATAACCCCAAAGTAATTACAATACACCACGCAACAAAATATGTCTTAAGTTTGTATTTTAGCCAAGACCGGATTAGGGACGTTCACGGCCCTAAGCTCTTACAATATTATGAAACATTAAAAAAACCCTCTATATTAAAAGCTAAAAAGACTGGAAAATACTAGTGTTGCCATCATTCCAAATCTAAATACTCGTACATGCAGATCGAAATGGTCATATTTAATTCATTCAATTTTATCAACAACAATTAATTTGAATTTTGTCAGGTGCCCTAAGCATGTGCTAAGTGCACTTGATGGATAATCCGGCACCGATGGCAGCCTTTTTATGTCGGATTTCCATGAACGTCAAACTAATACGTCTTATATATACTTTTCATATAAAGACATTTGTGTAAGTGGCAAGAGATAGTTAATTTTAGCACAGTCACGAATGATTTGTGACTGTTTTAAATTTGAAAGCCTACTAACAAAACCGACTAAATAAAGAATTTCATAGATTAAGAGAAAAAGAGCAACTTCGATTCACTCCGCTGCTTCACAAAACAATAAATAAAAATTATAATTGCTCAATTATTATTCAAAATGAAAACTAATATAAATCCGAACAATAGTGATTTTTCTATAATTTCGAAATTGTGAGTTCGTAAAAGTCAATAAGAACTTCGTTAGAAATTTGATGTAGACTAAACAAATAACAAAACTTACTTATGGTTTAATAAATCAGGCAACAAACTAGCTCTGAGGTAGACTTATCTCATTGGCACAATCATTTTTAACAGCTCTTTCCAAACATTTTGTATCAATATATAGTATAACATGGTGAAATCATTTTCGAGTGGAGAATGATGCAAGATGTTCATGGTACTTTTTATTTCGCTCAAAAATAAAATAAAATCTCTGAAATGTAATTATTTTCGTGATTTACTGGTGAAACTTAAATTGCTTTGAATTTATGGTTCTTTCAATTATTTTTCAACTGGCTTAGGTTTTGTCTCTACAGCTGTAATGAAGAAGTATATTGCAAAATAAAAAACCAAACCCAAACATATTTGTACATGGAGATGCTGTCCTGAATTTAACAACTTTAACTGTAATGACGGGAAATAGTATTTACAAATACATATTTTATAAGGAAACCATAATATAAAATTAGAACTTTCAGCTGTAACAACAAAGAATATTGTAAAAAACAGTTTTTATATTAAGGTCATTCCATGGATTTAAAACCATTTATTCCAGGATGCCTTTCTTTCCTAAATCGTAAGTTCATTTTCAGAATCTTTGGTCCTCAAATTCATCGCTGTCTTGTGTAGTACAAGTAATCGATTCACGATTACTTCTAGTTAAACAGTTCTACCGCGTAATCCGTAATTTTATCGTTTAATATTTTTAATTCATTGAAAATCAATCTGTAGGCTTCCTCAGTTGAAATTTTCTTTTCTGCTTTGGCTAGATGTTCCTCGCAGACTTATTTTTTTATTTTTCATATCTTAAGTTATATTTTTCCTTGTTTCATTTTCCCTTGCCGTAGTTGCTGAGGAATGTTTGGCAGCTTGAGTTCTTTTACTATTTACTATGTCTGCTTTTGACATGCATCGTTCGACATTTCTTGTTTATTTGAAATAATAAGTGATAAACAGGTAATGATCAAGACCTATTCGTAATTGTAGTCAGGTTGAACAACACGCAAAAAATAAAAAAAACATTACGTGTAAGCTTAGAACCGCGTGATCGGTACAGGACTGGTAGCGAGAACTAAGACATGTTTAGAAACATGTTAACAGAGGCGACTGAGATAAGAGAGGTGATAGAGGAAACAGGCGACCAAACAAGGTTACTGTAGTACTAGTTTTAAATATATAATGAACAGTCTAGAAATAGCTGATATACTGAATTCACTATTCGATTATCTCGTTGCTCAGTTGAGAAAAGATCACATACTGTGCCAAGTGGGCGTATGATAAAATAGAGGCATTGGACATGAACATTGACATTTATGAACCAATTAACGATAGTTCTCATGCAGAGATTTCGTAAGTCAATAAGAAAAGAGACTTATAAATGAAGAAAGTATAGATATATTCAAATGTTATTTTGATATAATCAATATTCAAATGTTATTTTTATATCATCAAGTCTGTTTGAAACACTCCATCCAAGAACACACATCGACTAGCTAAGTATTTGAGCAAGTACAGCCGTTGGTTCAGCGTATGTCGAGTAATCATTGAAGACACACATAATTTGAATATGCACTAGATATACGTTTATCTATTATTGTTTCCGAGATTGTCGAAGACAAATTTAATAAGCCTGCAAAAATAAGTGATAAAGAGAAATGTAAACAATATGACATGTTAGCCATTTTTGATTGCATAAAAACATTTCAGCATTTGGGATTTATCAAAGCTGTAATGCGGCAAAATTAGCAAACACATTGACAAAAAAAAACAAAACAACAAGCTTCTAATAAAGCTTTAATTATTTCAATTCAATAATTAATTTATCAAACACAAAAGACTATGTTTCAAAGTAGACAATACCACTTACAAAATGCCCAATGAAGATTCGTTTGTTCTGTTTAGAAATAACCGGCATCAGCATAAGATGCAGTTCATTGCTTAATGTGACATCAAATGCTTAATAGCTAACACCAACGACGATGAAACTTTAGTGGAAAGTATGGACACATAATTTTTTTGTTTCTACCTCAAAGCAATAAACAAAGTTTGCAAGACTATCACTTATAGATGTTCCGATTGTATCCAGTTATACAAAGAATTGGATGTGTAAGATCAGGGTTAGTGCAAGGGTATTGTGCGCCATATGCGAACCTTCCGCCTTGAGCACCCCTACCCGCCCATCTCATGGCATAAATTATTGAAAACGTTTAACAGTAGGGCAACGCGAGCCGCCAAGCTGATAATGTAGGGCAAATGGACGACAAGGCTGGAGTAGGCTAAAGCTGTAATGTATGATGGAGAACGACAATTTAAAATGAAAGTTCAACGACGCTCTCAAGTAATAATGTCATTATAAATTCTGGCACCGTTTTTTTTTGGCGCCCCTCCTCCCCAACCCCATCTATCGGCGCTCTAGGCAGCCATCTAGGTGGCCTAGTGGTTAAACCAGCCTTGCGTAAGAACTGAGATTAAAAAGAAAGAAAAGAAACAACTCACAGCAAAAGCAATGGTTTTCACTTTTAAAAAGAAAAGTTATTTGATTTCGACCGATAAGTGTGATAGTCATACCAATAAGGACCACTGATGCAAAACCGGTGATTATCTATCGCGCGCCAGATGACAGTATCTGTAATTTAAATTACAAACATGGAAAAATCATTCATCTTTTTACATGTACGATTTGCTGGGGCGTGAGATCTGCTTTTGTTTGTCAGAGCAGATTAAGAAATATTCAGATAAGTAGGTTAAGAATATACACAGCAAGGATGTTCGCATATGGAACACACTAAACTTGCACCAAATATCTTTCATTCAGCTAAATTTCAAACTTGAAAATTTCATAAAGGATACTAAAGAAACCACTGTTAGAAAACGATCGTATTGGTTGATAATTAAATAGTTATTGGAAATTAACTTGAACATTTAACGAAAAAAAAATGTTAAGGATACCAAGCCCAGTTAAACATTTAAAAAATCATGCGAACTAATTCTTTTTGTAAACACATTTACCACGATGTTCAATGATGGAGAGTTCATAAAATTTCTAGATAAGAACAACCTCAATTAAATGGACAATGTCACAATCCATGCACCTGAAAAGTAACATGGGTAACTGATTATAATTTAAATGTATAAACAAGAGCTTGTTGAACATCCCAAATAATTACGAAACTGGCTATATACTAAAATTCGATTGGAAAATTCAAAAACATTTATGCAAGGTTTTCAAATACTACCCATTAACTCTAGATAAATTAATACCAGACGCTATGATTTCTTTCGAACTTCAAAATTATTAATATGATAACAAGAGGAAATTAAGCGAACTGTTTCAAAACTGTTTTGCATATTAAAAAAAATAAAATTAGATACGTTATCTACTATCAAAATCTGAAACTTTAAATGTTGTTGGGACTGAAACTGACGAACCAAACAACCATGGCTGAATTTTGTTCTATATATCATTGGTACATAACTCAGTTGTTGAACACTAAAAGGGAAAGATAACTATTGTAAACATAAGTTCAGATGAAAAGAAATAAGTAAAACATTAAAATGACCCGTGATTTAGCAAAAATATATAATCAATTGTTAAGGATTTGTTTTCTAAAAGTCTCAAAATTAAACAAAACAAATAAATTTACCATACATTGATTTGTTATACTCGTGGCAGGTTATTAAACCGTTAGGATAACTATGAAAAAAAAAGGTGAATGGTGAGATTGTGTCACTGCATGCACAAGACGAGAATGTATTTTAGAAAATTACCATTCCGCGTCATGATAATCAACGACTAGCTATTGATAGACTCGATACATTGATACACTAACTAGCGGTTACCTAAATTAAATCAATTTAAATAAACCAAATCTTTAAAATTGATTTAATACAAGTGTTGCACATTGCATACAATTAAAAATGTGAATGACATTTCAAGTTTTAAATTATCATTAGAAAGTTTTTTTCAGGGCTCGAAAAGGACAGTAACATCGGTAGACCTCGTTAGTAATTGGATGCTGCTGGAAACACTCAGTACAAAGTTATGCACGAGTACGGTATTCCATCGCCTTTCAGATATGAAAATGTTAAACAAAAAAAGAAAGAAAACAAAAAACAAGAAGAAAGGAAACAAATCCTACTACAAATCCTGAAAGGGTTCGAGGATTTGAAGTTCTACGTACCGAAGGAGTTGTTCTACGTAACGAAGGAGTTCTACGTATCGAAGGAGATGTTCTACGTACCGGAGGAGTTGTTCTATGTATAAAAAGGAGTTGTTCTACGTACCGAAGTTGTTCTACGTATTTACGTACCGACGGAGTTCTACGTACCGATGGAGTTCTACATACCGAAGGAGTTGTTCTACGTACCGAAGGAGTTCTACGTATCGAAGGATATGTTATACGTACCGATGGAGATGTTCTACGTACCGATGGAGTTGTTCTACATATCGAAGTTGTTCTATGTATTTACGTGCCGAAGGAGTTCTACGCAAAGAAGGAGTTATGTGTACAGAAGGAGTTGTTCTACATACTGAAGGAACTCTACCTACCGAAGGAGTTTCCCAAACAATTTAATGTCTTGAAAGTGTTATGTGCAGTGAAGGAATTGTAGCTGAGCAACCAACCACAATACTGTTAAAGATTATGCCTATGCGTAAACAATTAAAACTAAAGCTAAATTAAATTTTCCCAAAGCATGTCTGTGTTAGTTGCATTCTTGAGTGACAATATTCTCCTGGCAACACTAGTATAAACTAGTTACCTTTTAAGTACCCAAATGTCTATTTAAGAGCATGGCTGTGAAATATTTGGCGATATAAAAGCTTAAGGATATATTAGATTATAACAAACAGTAAATCGAACATCATATGATGTTGGCTCCAGGCATTTTTCAAAAAAGAAATAATCGCTAAAACTTAAAAGCGGAAAAAAGAAAGAATAAAAAAAGAAAGAAAAATATCCAGGACTAGTTAATGGAAACAGCTATTGAAATATGTTAAATAATGTTGTTAAGGTTGATCGGGCAAAGCGTATAAAATATGTATAATTACTGCCACAGTTAATAGTCAATATTTCAAACTGATTTTATTTTTTGACAGACACATCAACAATAAAGGACGAGGAGTTTTATATGGATTAGTCATCGGGTTCTTCCAGTTCATCAACAATTTTCCTTCTTAAATCACACAAGAGTCGTTCAATTTAGTTATAAAAATTTTAATAACATATTCCGATAAATATATGTTCAGCGTAGAAATTAGATTGATTAATTCTATTAAAAGCGAAGCATTCAGCAATCAGATCAGTTTATGTAGGATACACTATAATCTGCCAATTTTTGTTTCCCCAAACTTTGGGAGAGGGGCTGTATTTTTCCTTGTAGATATTTGAAATATATAATTCCTAGTAAGCCATGGAAATATACACACTACTGTCGTGTGGTGCAAATCCGCTGCTGTCGGATTCGGTGTAAGTTGTCGACAAGTACGCTAGCCAGCTCCGCTATCGACACGCATACCTCACATACAAAAATCATACACTGTTATTGTGACCAGATGAACTGCATTGAGTCTGCGCATTGACACTTCTCTTTTTCATACATTCTCTTTAAAATGTCATGATGGGGAATAAAATATTGATCATTGTTTTATAATGTCGCAGAATAAGGCTATAACTAACTTGGTTTCGCATTGAATCTATTTTCCCACCTTTTTTTTTGTACAGGTGTACAACGTTACTGGGGTGAATCACTCTGCTCCAGGAAAAGTGATTTCGAAATTACATGCGACGAAAAGTCACAAAAAAGCATGGTTTACATGAACATTTGACCATTAATATTTACTCCTAGGGATTTAAGCTTAATACATTGTGAACTGAGATACAAGTCGTTTGGATTTTGTCAGTGGTGGGCGTACTTTCCACCATCGTCTCAGGCCAGAGGGATAAGTGTCAAAGTTTTGTTTTATTTAATTTGTGAGACTTTTTCTCGGTTCTATGTTATGTCGGGTGATAAAGCTTTGTTATTACCATGTTAGCAATAAATAGTTTGGTTTTGTTTGAGCCTATTGTAGTCTGTTGGACATTATTGAGCATTATTGGACACTATTGGAGTTTAGTGGACACTATTGTAGCCTATTGGATACTAATGAATACTATTTAGGCACTATTTGGACATCAGTGGACACTGTAAGCTTAATGGACATTAAGGTAGCTTATTGGACATTATTGGACATCATTGGGCTGACGGTTTCTTATTGGAACTGACGATGTCTTATGGAAGATTTAGTGTCCGATAATAGCTGACTATAGCTATCAAAGTTTGATGTAGCTATCTGTATTGCAGCATGCTGTCTACGTTTAGGCGTATGAATACATGTATGTATATGAATGAATACATACAAGGGATTCGTGATGTATATGAACGTGGATTGATAAGAAAGGGATCTAGTGAAACTGCAGAGTTCCAGTTCGTATATTGAATAAACTGTAGAGTCACAGGTTATCAAGTGAATCACTGTTCTAGTTTACAGTGATGTGTGTTCTATTTTTGTTCATCTATTTGTGTCTTTAGCGCAGTATTGTTTAGTCGAAACAATAGTAATAACATTGCTCATTTTCCTTTGTTTTTTCTCAAGAGATTTCGTGAATCTCAAAGCTTAATGCGTACAATAGATAAGGTGAATCTCATTTTTCATTTTTCACAATACATGGTATATTTGTTTTTTTCTAGAGGTCAATGAATCATATTTTTGTATATTGTTTTCTTTATCATTTCATGAGTAAATTGCATCAATTGTATAATAAGAGTGTGAGAATCAGGGTATTTGTTTTGTATTTACATATATATGTCCAGTATTTCATTTTTATAAATTCCAATCATTCATTACTTTGTGTTTGTTCTTATTCATTTAGTCCAAACAGAGAAATCCCACTCGGTTTCAATTCTGCTACATATATGCCTTATCTGCAGAGGAATACCTCATTAACACAAATTTTAAATGGAATCGACATACTATTATAATGTTCGGAGTGGACTATCTTTAAAGAGAGAGACCAAAATTATATTGAAAGGTTTCCAGACAATCCCCTAGTACCAACCTTAGGATAAGAAGAGCAAGGAGGGCCGGAATCCCCCTTTCTTTTGTTGCTTTTTTTAGTTTTGTTTAACAGCAGCTTAAACACAATATTAGCTATATTATGCAGAGGAAACTTAGTGTTGGCTTCAAGGACACACTGTGGTAGCTCAGCCCAGCTGGCTGAGGCGGTATCAAACCTGGGATTCAGAGGGATTGTACTTCAAATAGACGTACACACCAAACTAGCAATAAAAGTAGAGTTGACAACGAAACAATTTGATTGGCAAGCATCGAGGTAAATCAATAATTGATCCTCAGCTTTCTGGCTAGAATCATGTTTCTCAAAATTGATATTTTTTTTTCAAACATCTGTGTTGACTTCTCGCCCTGTTATATTTAGCCCTCTACAAGATTTGACCTGGTAACCACTGTATTGGTACCTAGTTCTGCCGTCGGCTATTGAAAAGAGCTATCAAGACAAATCTTGTAGAGATGTCGGATAACAATTAATCAAAAGGAGTTGTGCACTGAAGGGTTCAGTACACATGAAAGGAAATCAAATGCTTATAACCGTGAATCTGGCAGAGAATTGTGTGATTTGAAGGATAGAGTTAAAACAGCATGAAAGTAGCACAGAAACAAAGAAGTATTATACAACATATTTGCAATTAATGTCTCAAGCTTTCGGTATTTCCTTGACTGAAGTGCGATATTGCGATTAATTCTGTTCAAGTGTCACTAACTTTTCAAGGAAGAAAAGAAAACAAATGCGATAAATGAAAACACACACACACACACACACACACACACACACACACCCGCACACACACAAAGCTCTCTCTCTCTCTCTCTCTCTCTCTCTCTCTCTCTCTCTCTATATATATATATATATATATATATATATATATATATATATATATATATATATATATATATATATATATATATATATATATATATATATATTCCAATAGCAAGACGGACTTTATAGTAAAATACTGCTGAAATTACACTGAAAAGTTGCTTGAAATAGGTACCTAAAAATGGTTTCATATTAGTCGTATATTTTAAGTTTTGTTTCTTTACATTACTTGAAGTTGACTTGTATTTTGTTTTTAAAAAAATGACAAACCTATTGTGAAATAAATTCAAGTATTATATAACTGTTTGTTTAAGACAATGTAATGTTTAAAGTCGACTCAGTTTTCACAGGAAATGCGACCACAAATCGTGCAAATGTATTTTGAAAGCATATTTGCTTCTTTATCGTCTTCTCTTTTATCTTCTTTTTTATCTTCTGCAATGATACAACTTGCAACGCAGCCATTTCCAAACTTTACTAACAAATTTGACTGTGAGTTCGACTTGTTTTGGAGAACTCTACTTCATGATGCCTCGTTATTTTTTTGGGGAATTCATACTCCAGTTAATTATTCATATGATTCAGAATCTGTTCTAGAGATCTACTGTATTTTTCCGTTTTCAAGTTTAAGTCTTCGTCTGGTTTACAAACTTTCTCACCACCTTTTTCTTGATTGATTAGATGCCCCCTTGGACCTGTTTTAATCTGAGAATGTCACAATCAACAGTTTCCAATCATGAATAGTTCAGACAGCGTGTCCTTTGGACATTTAAGTTCTTATTTGATGACCTCTACGTTTTCTTGCAGCATTTTACGATGAACATAATTGTCAACGTTTCCTTGCATGAATAGCAATTACGTGATTACACATACCGCCGGTATTAAAATATAACAAAGAGAAACATTTATGCGATTTGTTTCTAACCTTCTACCAAATGAAAATATATTTTATAGCAAATTAGCTATAAGCCAATTAACTATAAACCAATTAGCCAGGGAAGAAATGACAGATATAGCATTTTCATAAAACTAGACTTTGTTCTGTATTAACGGGGCCCCATGTGGTATAAAACGCTAGACGTTACAGATCGCTCTCTTCTCGCCTCTATGTGCATGGGACCGAGTCTCGATTAGGCCAAGGCGGGTATGTGAGAAATCTTGACAGTAGCTTGCCGTGGTTCTCTAGGTCTTCTTATGGTCTTCCGTGTTTCTATATACATCATGCATAGTCTATAATGTGCTGATCAATGCCGTAATACCCAAAATGCCAATATTGGCGTATTTGAAGGTTGACAAATCTAAATGATAAGGTCACATTATTCTTTAACAATTTGTTGCATGAATCATACATTCTGGAGGAAACATTTTTTTATTTCATATGGCACTTTCGTACATGTATGCCATTAACATTGTATAGAACAACAGAGAAAATGACAGTCTTGTAATGTCAATGATTCTAACTTTCACAGAATTAAAGTTACGTACCAAAACTATCATAGCTCTTTGAGCTTGAGTCTGAATTTTATACACACAGCTTCCATCTTAATGGACATAGGCCATGCTTCCATTTTACTAGACAGAGTCCATGCTTCCACATTACTGAACAGAGTCCATGCTTACAGGTTGTGGATTTAGCTGTTATATCTTGTTATATAGATCGTTGTTTTCTTCCTTTGTTCTCTTTGAACCATATCGCCAAAATATTGGTCAAATAGTCGATTCCATGCATTTCATAATGTTCGATTAGAAGGCTGGGATTCATTGCAGATTTATTGTTTCAAAAATTCATGAGAGAGAAGAAGGTAAAATTTTTAAAACCATTAATATCAGATAAGATGTTTCTTCACAAGTAAAACGTCATAGAATATCAATCACTAAATCTTTAAATCGGATTGCATACGGGTTGCAACATGATCAGTGTTGATATCATTCATTTATCTTCGAGATGCTGGGCAAGTTATGCCTTCACACCCTGATCATGGACTGACTACAGCAATAACCGTATCGCACTTTTTCATGTAAGCGACTGAATCATATTTGTCCCAGTCAATAATATATCACTCGTCCTATATAGTGTTTAATATTCACATAATGTTCTACAAGAAAAACTGATTTATCGAAGTTTAAACAGATTTTATTCATTTCTTTCTTTCACCCATTCATAATAAAATAATCGAAAAATTAAAATTAACGAACAACATGTACCGATGTATTCAAATAGTGTTCGAGGAACTTCGTTTGTCACTCTACACAATGTCTGTTGAACAAACATTTTGACCGTTCTCATGAGCGACGAGATTTCCTATTGGAGATGCTTTAATCTGGTATTCATTTGTCACTGTCCATCACCAGCAGTCGACATTCCTTTTTCTCATTAGCTTGAACCAGAAAACCTCAATGAAAATAAATGATGACATCCTGGTAAATATCAGACACTTGTGTCCGTTGTCTCTAGAGCTCGTTTTCACGATCTTTAAGTAACCACAGGGGTTATTCATTTATAAATATGCATTGTCAGCTAATTAAAAAATTCTTTCTGCAATGCAAACATAAGAAGTATGCACAATTAAGCCCAACATTATAATCATATTGACATCTGAGGCGTGAAAAAAATATGAGATAAAGAATCACATGGTTTCTAAAAAAAACCAAACTCTATCAACAAAAAGTGAATTCGATATCGTGGCCAAAAGGAATATAAAAGGAATGAACAAAATGTTTGCTTTCCTATATCTTAAAAATCAAATGCTCACCCGTCAAGTGAGGAAGAAAATATCGTTTACTTGAATATAAATGAAAATCTGCAATTTGTCATATCCTAAAATGCTGATAAATGCCTTAGTTGTTTGTGAATCACAGGCATATACCGAAAATAACCTAACTAAGGTTTAAAAACCTTTGTTCCTAAATACAGAAAAACTGGGCAAAGTGAATTCTTGTTTTTAGGGAGAAAGCATATTGACAAAATGGATCCTTGTCTTTTGATAGAAAGTATATTGACAAACTTGACTTTTGTTTTTTAATAGAAAGTGTATGGACAAACTTTATCCGTGTTTTTGAAAGAAAATATACCGACAAACTGGATCCTACTTTTTCATACAAAGCATATGGGACAAACTGAATCATTGGTTTTGGATAGAAAGTATAGTGTCAAAGGGAATCCTCACTTTTTATAATACAATTATCAATTGGTCCATAATATGGGTTTGTTGAAAGAATCCTCGTATTAAAAACTATTATACGCTCGCTCTATGAGATAAAAGTTACGGAGAGGTGAGTGAAGGAAGTAAATACAATTGATATTGTTAATAGTAATCGGAATGGAAAATACATCAAGATTGATCAATATAAACTTTACATTTAGTTTAAACATCGGGTAAGTAGATGAGTGACGTACATAAAATGACAGTTCTGTTTTTAATCCTGGACGAGTCATACCAAAGACTTAAAAAAATGGTACTTGCGGCTGCCTCGCTTTGCACTCATGATTTAGAGGTTAGTCTTAGAACTGGTCAGCCCGGTGTCAGGATAATGTGACTCGGTGAGGCATCATGCTACTTGTCTGCGGTACGATGCCCCAGTGGATACATCACTATACCACACTGCAGATATCATAGCGATATGACGGAAATTTTGTAAAGCTACATTAAAAACCCAAATCACCCCACCCACCCCCCACTGTTTTGCTGCTTTTATATTTCTAATCCCTTTTGTCGTAACATATTATTCTGTGACCCCTCAAATGTTCTGTTCTTTCTGTCTTTTTAATCTATCCAGCGGCAGTTTCAGTCAAATAATTAACGTTATCTATTCAAACTAGCAAGGAGCATAGAGAGACTTATTTGATGTTAGCTTATCAAAAATCAGAAATGCATATGTTCATCAAATAGTTATCGCACTTTTTGTTTAAAATGCCATATAAAGTATCGTCCCTGATAATAATATCGAACTCACGCTTTTGGCCATTCGTTGAGCCTTTAATTAATTCCTTGAAACGCTGTTGAAAAACTGAATCAACCTTGTTTATACAATGGGCCAAAAGATGCGACTCGTAATAACTGAGGCCACTTGACATGGATGGAAAGTCCCACTAAGCGTCTGATTGAACACGAATTTTGCAACCTCCTACCTTTGAAGCATTGTCAAACCCTTGACTGCTTTCCTACCCACTACTTGCACATCTAACTATCGATGTACCAACCGAAATATCTTAAAATCGTTATTTTCTCATTGTAGCCTACGAGAAATTCTTTCACTGGTAAAATTGGTACCAGTAAATTACAATTTTCAAGTTCAATTATTCCTTTATCAAAAGAAAACACTTCAAGCACTTATTTATTTTTTAAAAATAATAATAGTATTGACTGAAAACCTAAAAGGTAAACTGGTTTTGGCGTTGTGTCCGACATTTTTGGCAAATCGAAAAAGACACAAGAAACAAGTTAAAGTTAAAATAAGCAAAATGACATAATAAGCGAATAAATAAGCAGCATGTCCAGCTACTTTCAAAATTCAGCTTTTTATGCTGCTTGTAACAACAATGCCTATATCTCTAAATAACTATGTCAAGACGTACACGACGACGATGATGATGATGATAATAATAATGATTGCCTATAGCGACTAATCATTAGAAGCTTTTAGCGCTTTACAACGTTAAACAACAACAAACACACACACACACACACACACATATATATATATATATATATATATATATATATATATATATATATATATATAAAATTACATATATAATTCATATCAAAGTACGATACATAATGATTTACATATTGATACATATATGATTACAAAAACAAACACCATGAATTAGAAAACATAAAACATGCTGAACATATTTAATTTAGGAAACATTATTAGATCTTTAACTTTGTTCTTGCAGTCGAAGTAAGTGAGCTTTAAGATCGCTCTTCCATGAGGTCAATGTGTCTTTGTGTCTAATTTCAGTGGAAAATTTAATCCACGTTGCTGGGCCCTGAAATGCAAAAGACCGTTATCCATATGATGTTGATGAAACAAAATCAGAATGATACATTGATAATGTTCTTTCTATTCATATTTGAAACTTAATATTATTGCCTGTTTCAAATTTTAAACCAGCAACCGTCCGGTGTCAGTCCCAAGTGTGTTCTATGATTATCAAAGTTTATAGCAGTAAATACCATTCGCCCACACATTTGGGACATTCTCAAGGTTACTTTCTTAAATATTATGCATTTTCTTACATTGTTATTCACAATTTGTGCAACTGGAATAGTTGGAGCTGTTTTCCTTCACGTGCCAGTCCAATCTGTATTTTGCTTTACAACACTATCGAGGTAATCATGTAAATAAAATGTTTATGAAAGCAAAATCTGAAATTATATCCGTTACCCTTAAATAATACATTATACACTCGACTAACAGAATTGTATTGTTATATTCTAGTCAATCATAAAGCAGAATAAAGTTTTCTCCACGTTTTGTATTTTGTGCTGAAAGTGAAATTATTCGCCATGGTGAGGGCAAATAGTCCTCGTCAATTCGAGGGTGTAGAGAAGGCCGAACTTTTGTAGCACAATAAAATAAGCCAAAAATGTGAAACTAAATTAATAGATGCTTTGGAAAATATCGCGTCTCTAAATCCCTCTGAATAATAAGGACTATGATAAAGACAATGATTGCAGTGCCCGGATGAAATTGAACGTTTCAACTTCAGACAAGAGTACCAGAATGATGTCAATTTCCTATTTTTGTAGAGATGAGTTCTTCTTATTTCTGTTAGTATTGCTACTACTACTACTACTGTTGTCGTTGTTGTTATTGATGATGATGACGATGATGATGATATTGGTTGATAGCTGGATTATAATTGTGATTTGAGTACAACGTAACTAGTCTAGCCTGAAGTACTTTATACTACGTACAGAATAGTAGAGTTGCATAGGGTCGAGTAAATAAAAACAGTAAATATACATCTATAGTTCGACGAATATTCCTATAGTTTAGATATATAATCTATTTATTTATTTCGGTGGGGAAATAAAAAAAATGAAATGAACACCGCTAACATATTGCTGGTAACATCGACCATGCAGCAAGTCTAATTTAATCAAACGAGTTGCTTCGAGGGCCATTTATTTTACTACGATATCATCGTTGTTTGACAGCTGTAATCCAGTTTGGAAATGCAATATTCTAAGCTATCATCTCTAAATTGAAACAGCAATTCAAAGCAACTTTCGATTTCAAACTTCTCTTTCCAATTTCGACTTTGTAATGAAGTTTGTAGATAATGATCAAAAGGTCTCCAAAACTTCAAATACATTTTTCCCTTTCTAGTTGAAAATAAACCATAACTTAAAACTAATATTTTACAAAATCAGACACTTAAGATTACATTAAAGAAAAACAACTGAATATTTCTGTGATTTGTGTTTTGTACTTGAAAGTACAGTTTTTACTTTGTAAAATAGACGCAGTAATTTCCCAGATCAAATAGTCACACAGTTTTTGGATTCTTTACAGAAAAAAAATTCATGTTGCAGCACGCAGTCACGAGTTTTGAAGACGTTACTTCATTTAAAGCCACTTAAGTGTCATTTGAGGTAAACAACATGTGGTGGGAGACATTGTAACAAATACTCTGAATCAGAGCGAGTAATAATAAAAATAGCTTGATAAACCTGAAGGTTTTTTTCATTTTAAAAATCATTTTAATGACAACTTCTAAGAATACATTTAACGCATATTCAGTATTGGACACAAATATTTAAGAAAACTCGATGTATTTCAGACACAAAGACAGAAGACAACTCGAGGTAAAGCAGCATAATTGCACCATACTAATGCAAGCGATTTTCTCAAACTACACGGTTATGTATGAATGAAGGTTTACTCGGGATAATGAGAATTGTATCTGAAACTGATAAGAGGAAATTAAACAATTCTTTTTATGGCAAATTATGTCATCTTCCAGAACATGTAACATGTAAAAGAATATTTTTTATTCAGATTATGTCCATATATTTCTAGAAAATGTTTTAGAACAGAAAGGTTTATTTCCGCTATATGTAGCATTTTTGCTCAGATATAATATTTATGAATGTAGTAACAGTATGTTAGAGACAGAATATTTCTAGGAAAATAAAATAGAAACGAATTATTAAAGATACTATTTATTAGTATAAAAACGAAAGCTTGCTAAAATTGTGCCATACTCACATGTCCTACAAAAGATTAAAAAAAAAATTAGTGTTCAATAAAACAAACCAACAATTTTATAGCAAACAATAAAAACAAGAGAATTACAGTAAATTAATCCGTTGAAAACATTCTGGTAACTGTTCCAGTTTATACCACACAAGTTTAGAAGCTCTGTAGCTGTTCAAATACAATGTAATAATCAATGCATTTATTTGCCGTCAACGCACTGTGTGACTAGGAAATAGTTTGTACATATATTATCAATAAATTTGACATTCGTCCTGGTGTAATCCTTCATCAATTATCAAATGAGGAATTTATTCAATATCTACAAGGAATTTGATAGCGGTATCGGTACAGGCTATCGAGGTTTGGAAGATATGTGATCGCAGAAAACAAAATTCATTCGTATCTCCTTGCACGCTATTTACACAATGACGAGAACAAGTAAGAAAACACATCAAAACACGTTGAAATACCAAGAGAAAAAACAATACAAAAACTATGAAAGCTGAAACAGTCTTTGATTACATTCACTACCTATATCTGATAAAAGAGATTTATTTAACTAAGATAGAATGGATTATACATTTGTCTTATCAATCTTTAAATTTTAAAGATTAATTTTATGTAAATGCACGATCTTTTCACCGAAGGATATTAATTATTAAGAAATTTTCTATTGCATCAGAATGAATGGAATTATCTACAAATTTAATTACTACCTTTATCTCTTTTGTTCCGGTCACATTTATTTTTTTTTGTAGTTCAGTCAGACAGTTTTCGAAATCAGGCAACAGCTACCTTAAAGGGTCGAAAAAAAAAGAGAATAGAGGCGACAACTACCTCACGCGGCCCTAGAAAAAGAATCGAACCATCTTCAAATTTTCTTACATATCACGTCATTTTTTTGCATTAGAAATAATCTATGTTCTTAAACATTAATAATATTTTGAACTAATTCCAGCGGACGATTAATTGATCTTTTCACTCATTGTATCGTTATGTGTATGTAACTTAATTGCTTGTGTATTAGTTTTAAATTCTTTTTCATTTTATTTTTTTTTTATTAAATGTTATTGCAGCAATAGCTTTATTCACTGGATTTGACATTTTTCGGAAAATTCAGTTCAGTTCTGCTTTGGTATGGTAAATAACCAGTATTGCTACATTGTATTTTTAGCTGATCAAGTTCCTGACAATGATTCAGAACTGGTAAACAACTTTTTTAAAATTTCTTTTCTACAGTGAAAATTATTGGTCGTAATCATGGTCATACTCGGCTTGCGTGTCAGTTCTATGTAAACATTTTGTTTTTAATTTTTATTCAATCTTATAGTTTCATTCAGTAGAATTAAATTCGTCCATGGCGGACGTGACAAATGACATGATGTTACTACGACTCTTGAAAATAAGTGATCACGTGACCCTATCACATGTTTTGTTCTGCGTTGTAAGAGAAGTTAAAGAGACATATCATATTGTTTTTCTAGTTATTTGTAATTCATACCTTAGGAGCTCAAAGGTATTTTTGTATTGTGACCAGTTTGAGTTTATTTTTTTTTTAAAATTTAAAATAATTTAAATTCCCTGAATATATCTTCTGCTCATTAGAATTGTTGGATAAAGACATTTATTGGAAATTATTCGGAATTCTAATATGAACTTTAATGATTCAACAGGGAACTGTTGACACGACAACACTAAACCGGTTATAGAAGATGTCAATCGCCTTCCATTTTGGAATTTTATAGGGATTCGACCTTTGACTCGTTTAGAACTTTTTTTGTGATAGGACTTATTAATTTTATTTTATGATTAATTTTGGATTAGATTAAGAAACCGTAGGTCCTTTTTCATATTTTCACATTGTTTTCTAGGAAAATAATTATTTTGTTAAATTTCACAAAGCTTGTTGGTTTCACTCTTTCCATTGTTACTTTTGATCGAGCCTAGACACGTAACACTATCATTAACAAGTATATGTATCCGATTTCATCAGTTGCGAATATTTTATATTCGGTCATCTATTAAACCAATGATTATACTTGTAAAGGCTATATATGGAGAATCTGTATGGACGATCCCTTGTCTCTTGGTTGCTTTAACATAGGCTGTATGGCACAGAATTTACGTCTTAACCAGTTTTGATTGGGTGATTTTGTCAACGATATTGCTCGAATTGGATGGTGTCCGTCTAGATTTAATAAACAAACCATATTCCATCATAGCACCGATTCGTATATTTGCGTACTTTCTTACCAAATTTTGCAGCAACATTGCAGCTAGCCGTTTACCTGTTACATTTTTATTTCTGTTTACATGGTCGAAACCTTTGTTGGGTTATACTAATTCATGCAAATTAGTCATGCTCACTAAAAGTGTCGTAAAATACAAAATTTAATCATCAACTTGTTATGAAAACCTCTGTTCTTGACATTTTTCTTGTTCATTGAATTAATTCCCCATTTAGCCAATCACAGATTAACGGAGTTGTAAATTTCTTCTGTCCGCTTTTTTGTAGTTAAGTATATATTACTGTAGGCTTTTACCGTCGTACAATTTATTGAATGAAAACGTTCTATGAAGAATACTAATAATGGGATTGAATATGATCCCGGTGCAATTTTTTCATACTAGCCAATTATTGTTGTTTTTTTAAATATTAATTTCTGAACTAGTTTGCGTAATTTCCCGTTAAAATTTTCTATCTCTCCAGTTAATGTATTCCTTTTTTTTTGATTCGCTGTTTACATTTTATACTTCCTAATTTGTTCACATTTATTGTGGTGTTCGTTTTTAGTTTGAAATGTTCATAACTCGTAGAAAAATATGATCGGCAAAAAAAAAAATCATTGATCGGAACCTGTCCACTACTAGGCATATATATTGTTTTCTTTTGTTGTGGTTTTACCAATTTAACATGAATTTCTGATATTTCAAACGTTAATTGTTTTGTCAACATAGAAACTCGTATTTTTATTTCATTATACTATTAAAAAGGAGAAAAAAAAAATAATCAACAATAGAGGTAGTTGGGTAGTGCGATTTCGGCAGTCAAGCATTAGCTAGTAAATATCCGACTTTGTGACGCCACCTTTCAATGTTCTCTACTCCAGCCGACAAAAGTTTATTAATTCATCAATTCAAAAGTTTGGTACGTACTTCAGCTTAATCACATCTGTGCAGTACCCTTCTAGACAAACTATTTGCAAATAAAGCGCGTCCTCTAGCCAAACAATAATGGTTTCCGCCAGGCGTGATCGATTAACTGGCTCATCTCCAATCTAATCTTCCCTAAGTTGGCATTTTATCTAGTCATTCTTACGTTAATAAAGTCGTCAACAACCTGCATATATGCATTGGTTGCATCGCTGACTCAGTGTATGTATGTATGTATGTATGTATGTATGTATGTATGTATGTATGTATGTATGTATGTATGTATGTATGTATGTATGTATGTATGTATGTATGTATGTATGTATGTATGTATGTATGTATGTATGTATGTATGTATGTATGTATGTATGTAGTATGTACGTTGTATCAATGATATACCACGACAGGTATACATTTTTCATTAAAAAGAAACGAGGCTTGCCGTGTTTCCTTTAATGGAAAATTTATACGAGTGGTATATCATTGATACAGCGTACATATATTTTATTTATATCATATACAAATACATATATTTGCCCTTTGAACGGAGTTAAGCTTTACTACAGGCAGATGTGTATTGACCGAGTAAATAAACTCACATCACCGAGCTTGTCCGCTATAAAATCTCTCTCTCTCTCTCTCTCTCTCTCTCTCTCTCTCTCTCTCTCTCTCTCTCTCTCTCTCTCTCTCTCTCTCTCTCTCTCTCTCTCTCTCTCTCTCTCTCTCGTCAGTTTGACTTTAAACTCTCCTGCCCCCCCCCTCTCCTTCTCTTATCCTTTGGTAGGTTGGACCGAACTTTGTTTGTCATCATTCATAGGTCCAGAGATGTCGTGTGAAGACAAGTGAAATTCCTCTACGTTCGTCATTTCATAGATTAATTAGCACAGCGTGTACTCTTGGCATTAGATTGTTTTATTGATAAAAAAAACCCAGTACATATCGCCACTGAAGATTATAATTCACTAGCCACGTTAATAATGTAATAGAAAGGGAAATTATCGGTTGATGTCACCTCCCGGTCAAAACAGTTAACAGAGAGGGCCACTAACACACTGACTTAAGAAACGGGAAAGTATTTGGTGACTGGAGAAATTACCGTACATATAATGCAAATAGAAACAACTTGTTTCCTGAAAATCTTGGTATGAGGTTTGGTCTTAAAAATGAACGTTCTTTTCTCATTAACATACACTAACAAATAACTAAAACAAATGATTTTTTCATGCCTTTATTCCTTGGCATATGTGACACGTGTCATACATGTGAATTTGTCATATTCGAAAGTCCAAATTAATTTGTGACAAATGCAACTATTTTGTAAATATCAATAATTTTTTTTTCCAATGAAAAATGAAAAGATCATAGATTATTATGTTCATTACAGTTTATTCTGGAAATTCCGCACATTCCTTAGTGATAGAAGCTTTCGAAGTACCGGTACAGGGAAAAAGTACAGCGGTGTGTACCACCAGCATAAAAATACTGCGGTAAACAAAATCTATTTAAAGTATTCTATCTATTTTGTTTGACCTATATAATATTTGCATTATATTAAATATCCGTTTTATGCAGCGTAATGATGCTATGATTGTTCTGACGACAATTTTTGAATTAGTTGCGTTTAGCTTTAGTCATTTTCAGTGATACAAATGAGAATGAATCCAAAAAGCAACATTTGTCAGGTTTCAATCTACTTGGGTACTGTAAACATTTAAGTTATCGGAGTTTTAGACTTCTCAACAACATCCACATTCTTATGACAGTGCATGCGATGCCTTGCAATGACTTAACACATAGTCAATGCTCTTTAATCAAATAACGACTTGCAACAAATATTTCAGAATACAAATCATCGCCCAGACGCCTTTGAAGACTCGGGCACAGCCATGCGTAAGATTGGATTTTAAAGTTCATTGACAAACTGCCGGTTCAAATAAAAACCATCCTCCTATCTCATCTTTATAAAAAAGCAATGAGACCGGTGGAGCATGGTGTTCCATTGCTTTATGGTCATGCCTTCAATAACAATAAATAAATACTTCAGTTATAGTAACATCAGTTCTGCCAACAACTATTGAGCGGTGGAAAGAAACTACGTTAGTTGCTGATCCTATATGCAAAATAGCCTTTCAGTTACAAAAGTAGCAGTGTATTGTATATTGTTATCTGTCAAAAGCACGGAGCTTTTGTTTTCTTCCCTTCCTTCCTTGTTAATAACTCAAGAAGACATTGTATACAAAGCAACCACGTATATGGCCCGAACAGTTATCTTGATACATTTTAAAAACTCCCACACGTTGAAGTGAGATAATTTTCAGAGTCCAGTTCTAATATCTAGAATAGATTTTGTATTAATCCACATGTAATATCCATGGACATTGCTCGCATGAAGTAAGGAATAAAACCTAATAAAAATCCATATTCATTAAGATGTAAGGACAAAGGCAACGAATATATATATATACATATATGCTTTTGTTTTCACTTATCGCTGACAAAAGCCATTGACGATAGACTCCCTTCGAATATAAATGCAAAATGCACAAATGAATGCATAAATATTAAAGTACTAAAATAACTCACAGCTTAAGTGACTAAGTGACACTACTGTATGATGTAGGATATCTACAGTGTGTCATATCTCCGTCGTGTGTCCTTGTCTTCATATATATATATATATATATATATATATATATATATATATATATATATATATATATATATATATATATATATATATATATATATATATACACACATACATACACACACACACACACACACACACATATATATATATATATATATATATATATATATATATATATATATATATATATATATATATATATATATATATATATATATATATATATATATACACACACACACACGTTTCATTTCATGCATTAGAATTGTGGCAAACTTCTACCCAAAAGATTCTACTTAAACGGTTCATATACTTTCTTTTTAGAAAACAATGTTTCACCATAAGTTTATTTACTGATTACATTGAATTATTCCTGAGATGAAACTATCCATCACAAACTATAGTAGCCACATATTCGTCACCTCTTATCGCAAGTGAGCAGCCTTGTTTTGATAAAGAGGTTTATCCATATACTATCCAACTACCCTGAGACTATAGCTAATTGTATCAAATACGTTTATGCAAATATCCATGAACCATGAAAATGTAGCTACAATGTACAAAATACGTATATCTAAATACCCCCTTGCCATGAGAGTGTAGCTACTGGTATAAATATGCTTATTTAAATAATATCCTCCGCCAGTGAGACTGTAAGTGATAGTATCATAAAAGCTTACTCAAATAATATCCCCTCACCATTAGAATACAGTTACTGCTACCTAAGACGTATATCCAAGTAACATCCTTTGACCATTTGACGGTAGCTACAGATGTATATCCAAATGATATTCCATGACCATGTGTAGTTGGTTACTTGTATCAAAGAGGAATACCCAATTAACCTGAATCGAGAATCCATCCATACATATTTATTATGCAATATAATTTTTCATATCTTGTTTAAGCAAGATAACGTAGTGTTTGAATTAAATAATATCTTCTTTAAATAAAATATTATTTCTTTTATACGAGGCATTTGTTTTGTTTAAACGAGATAGTATCTTTTCTAAATGATATATATTTTTTTAAAAACCATATATTTGGTTTTGTTTATGCAAGATATTCTGTTAAACCGGGAGTTGTGCAAAGTGTGCGATGCTTAGTTCACTTATTAATTCCTTTACTCGAGACATTTGCTGTACGGCAAAAAGTAATATTTAGGACAACTCAAAAATACGTAAGAAATCTCAGGTCAGTCATCAGTCTTTTATTGATAATTTTGAGGCATTCCACATAGTTTTTAGTAGACGCTCTTTTTGCTATATAGATTGTGCTATCAGAATAAAGGGCATGGGTGAGGTATAGTGTTGAAAGCCTGAAAAGAACATACAATGAATGAGACCAACATTTCATATCAGTGATCACCCCCTCCCTCTCGCCCCCGCAACTCCTCATCCTAAATGGGAATTTTCATCGAAATCATGTTTAAGTACAAAAGGATTAAAATTTACACGACACTACTGATTTTGTTAAGGAATAAACCTTGTTAGGATATAATCTGCTTTTGATACATAATATATATCCTTACTGATTGAATATTATATATATATATATATATATATATATATATATATATATATATATATATATATATATATATATATATATATATGTATATATATATATATATATATATATATATATATATATATATATATATATATATATATATATATATATATATATATATATATATATATATATATATATGATTGTGTTGTTGATATTATAAGAGATGGATTTTGAATAAAGTTATGTTAAAAGTATATGAGACGCTATTGAATGAGGTAATGGAACTATCGTACTGTACGTTTTTTAGAAAGTAATGATAATATCATAGGAGATGCTATTGAATGGGGGTAATGTTATTCTCATACGAGCTGCTTTTAAATAAAGTAATATTGTTATCACACAGAATGTATTCGGATAAAGTAATGATGTTATCACACGAGATTTTTAAAATAAAGTAATGCTGTTATCACACGAGATGTTTTTTGTATAATGTAATGGTTTTATCACAAGAGATGCTTTTGAATAAAGTAATGATATTATCACACGATAGTTTTTTGATTGGAAATATGGTCTAATGTTTTCCATTTTGCAACACGTCACCACTTACAAAAAAACAACTGAACAACAGCGACTGTAAAGGGTATGCGAGAAGAGTAGACATGATGAAAACAAGAGAACAAATACTCGGTAAGGACTAACATGTTCCATTTTATCTTAACGAACACCAGTAGAACGGATGTCACTGCCGTACAGTTGATATTACCGCCAAACGAGGCACAATCATACACAAAAGAAGCGATCGAATCTGAGGACTGCTAGGAAAACGGGATACAGGAAGGCTAAATAATACATTCCGTCGAATTTGCTATGTAATCACGTCGTCGTAGTGTAATGCAAATACTTATGTTAAACATTGCACTGTGATGACAACTGGAGATGACGAAGTGTTGAAATCATAGTTCAGTTTAAGAAAGCCTCAAAACGCTTTTGCCACTTAAGGAAATTTTCATAAAATTGAATCTTCAAAGATTTGAATAATTGCTGCTTATAGACAACATATAGTTTTCAAGTGTTTCTTTTTGTACCGTAATCAGTATGTAATTGTCTTTTTGGGTTTAAGGCCTTCTCCCAGTATAAGAAAAGCTATATATAACGACCAGTCTAACTATCGGAGGAAAACAACTATGAAAATTCCCGTTACGAACTAAATGAATCTATTGATAAGTTTCTTTGATATACACATTGGCTATATCGAAGATTCGGAACCTACACGGACCGAGTTGAGAAGTCAGTGTTCTAAAAAAGCCAGGGGCCGCTCCATCTCACTCCCAATCAGTATGTATAGATGATATCACAGACTTCTGTGTTCACACCGTGTTATTGTTTTAACGAGAATTTACATTCCTGTCAGTAATCCAGCATGAAATAATCATGTGCAAATGAAAAGTAAATAATTTCTGGCTGTCAGGTAAAACTAACTACCTGACTCACTAACGTACTTTACATACTTTGATGTTTTCATTGTTATGTAAATAAAAACGTTCCAAGTCAGAAAGTTTCGGTACGCATGATACGGTTCAGTTCTCAAAACAAACTCCAAGAGTTTATTGCAATATCACCCCCTGGATATATATTAATAATGTACATCGAATTCACAATTTCCATTAACTTTGATCAGTATCTATGCCGTAGATTTCTCCATGTGGCCACACTTAGATTTCAATTAGTCCTATTGAACGATTTCTAACTAAAACATGACAATGTCATTCCGGTTGGATTCACTACTCGATAATATTGACCAATGGAACACATCAGTGTATGCATGAACTTCCAGCAGTTAAGTTAGACTGGGTATGATTATCTTTTAATCTAATTTTGCTTATAGTTCAATTCACCTCTGACATAAAATTTTGCCTACATATGCCATTAATGGTACCCAATGATCGATGTTTGTGGTTTTGTGGGCTTAACTCTATTTTTCAGGAGATGATATACAAAATACTGCAGCCGTCTTATCTGGTGGAGGAAGAACCGTAGAAAACCCCACAGGAACCTCCTACCCACGGAAAGCTAGTGGCAAGCTTTCTTACATACACGAGTTGTCTGGGCTAAGGTCAAATGTCATTGAGATGAGCGCCTTAGACCACTTGGCCAGTCGGGCCTCCCTTCCATATTCTATATGGAAATGACAGACTTTTAAAAATGTATACAAATGTCATTGAAATTATTTTTCAAGAGTATTGGAGCCTGACCAAATGTTGTATGTTGTTCTTACGTTGTGTTGTCAGAGTAAAAATGTCAACATTTTCAAGGTCGAAATCTATTTGGGGACGGAGATACACTTAATTTGCAGAAAGTTGTTCCCATTTAACATAGGGAAAGAATATGGAAGAAGTGCACGAACGGAATACAGTCGTCAAGAATTCTGACACGTTTCTGACTGGTCAACGGCAGTTGACGATAGTTGCAATTAATATCATTGGTTCCCTGAAACACAGGATTCAGAAGAAGTTAGTCCACAAAAATTTAAACTATATATGAAACCATTAAAAAATATCTGCTGTGTAAATTAGAGTCAACAACGTTTCTTACAGATTTGGACTTCAATTCATCTAAAATATGTACATGTTGAGTTTGAGATATTGCAAAGTTCTGTTTTCTGTTGAATTAACACTAGCTAGACATAATAAAGAAACCGAAGTCTGGTACTCACAAAGGTGATTTTGTTTACCGTGATAAATGTTTTACAACCATTGCTTAGTTATATAAAGTTTTCTACTAAATAAAAATAAGTGAATAGATAAATTAATACGGTAAATAAATGCATTCAACACAGAACAGATGAAAGTTTTTCTTATATTTCTTGTGACATAATATATCTGTTTTTATACCGCATAATTTGCATTAGCCAAAAACAATTACAGAGGTAACAGAGTACATTTCTTTAATTTGTTTTAATATTCATGAACAGAACCATCATACTCTTTACTCGTTTAGCTTTCAAAGTTATGCCAGAATTCATTTTTTTGAAAAATTGTCTACAAGAAAATCCTTTCTGATCTTTTTAATAATCGTCGAAGTAACAAAATCAGACTGACCAATTATGGATGTTATTTTTGTAAGATTTACTCTTGAAAACGGATGCAACGGTAAGTGTTTGAAGTACACAGTCTCGATCGATCTGTTAACAGTTCTGACCTTTAAGAAAGGTTAAACGGAAGTGCGATACGAATTGTAACAATGTCTCTGAGTGCACTTTCATGAAAAGAAATATCATAGAGAAGATATATAATGAGGAGTCGTTAAAACTGAATCAATTCCAAATCAGGCGTACAAAAGTAACAAATGAAGTTAATAGGTGCTGAACTGAATGAACACATTGTATCAAACGAATTGAGTGTTAAAATAAGAAATAACTTTGCAGAATCATTATATTGTAGGATCGAATTCAAGGATAGAAATAAACTTTCACATTAAGAAAGCATGTGAAATACTTTCTTTTTCTGTCGTTAAAACTCTGCATAACATTGGTGGCTGAAAAGAAATTATCACCCGGGTTAATGTTCCACTAAAAGTATACGGTGATCAACTTTCAGTCATATTTTGATAAACATAGAATAAACTCACTTCTAATGATTTGATCTATGCCTTTGTTCTATAGTGCCAGACTGCATGTTAGAATAATATTGTTATTAATCAAAATGACTCAAATAAAGACTATATTATCAACTTATATATATATATATATATATATATATATATATATATATATATATATATATATATATATATATATATATATATATATATATATATATATAAGTTTTGTATTGTGCAAGCTTTTCTTATTTACGCCATGCGAATTCAATCAATCAGATAATCAAGGAATCAATATAATAGTTTGATGAACAAACGGGAATAAAGATTAGCCCGTAGGGGAATACGGAAAAATCACTTTGGACACACTATGTTAAAACTGACCATAGGTTTGACATGAAGATTATTTTTTCTTGACAAACATTTGTGGGGACATGTTTATATTGACAAAGGGCAGAAAATGTATATAGACAAACGGGAATGGCATCTGAAGTGTTTATAGACATTTTATAACTTTATATTTACCGATATGCTATGCTATCACATATGAGAGAAGGAGCTGGAGTTTCGCGTTTTTAGCTGGCGTTACAAAACCTGCATAAAACATACATACGTACACAAACATAAAGTTTTGGCAATTGATTGTCATCTCTCTTTTCAAGATATATTGGTGGCTCTGAAAAAGACTTTTAGGATTTGTTAACTACAGTGTGTTAACACAAGCTGCATCAGTTCGCTGGATGTCTACTTTTCAAACATCGTCTCATGGTAGGTCTTTATCATATCCCTGTGTGTGTGGTGCGTCTGTTTGCCAACAATTCCTTCGCATACATGGTGATGTCCGGGTTAAACAGCATACTTGAAAATATAGCTAAGGACTATAAGTTTGTCCATCACTAGGTGACATGAAAATACAAGTGTATATATAGTTTAAAGGACGCGAAATGTTTAACCAATCAAAATTCAATTAGAAGTATTTCTTCTAATCAGAACAAAGAGAGCGCATTACATCACTTTCAGTATATGTGCATGAACGTTCACATGGTTTAGAAATTAGGAACAGTATGAGTACAAAATACCTATGCCTTAATTAACGAGGACAGGGCATTTAGGTACGCATGGTGCGGCAAAATACCTATGCCTTAATTAACGAGGACAGGGCATTTAGGTACGCATGGTGCGGCAAAATACCTATGCCTTAATAAACGAGGACAGGGCATTTAGGTACGTATGGGCGGATACATCGTATACTTGTAGCGATAATACTATGGCCACTCATGCAGCTGTAGCTAATGTTCTTCTTCCATAGGAAGATGACTAGTTTAACTTTAGTTGTTTTCCTGTCGTCATCGGAGAGTATATTTGCTTGCGACTGTAGTACAACCTCGACCTTATTATTATCCATTCACTGATGGTGCCAGCGAGAAATTTAGGAAACATTTGAGATTTTGCATTGTCAGAAAGAAGAAGTATTTATTCAACAAGAACACCAAGTGGGAATAAAGAGTGCGTTAAGAAGACGAAAAGAGAAAAGTTTTGAATTGTGAATGCAGAAGGAAGAGAGTAAAAACGAAATTAGTTTGTTACATGACATCTTGAAGGAGTCAAAGTTTTTTAAATTCATCTCATACTCAGAAAATTAGATAAGAAGACTCTGTTTCACTAAGATGGCCGAAGACCTGATTGAAGGCGTCATCCGGAAGAAAGAATATGACGATAAGACGATAGACAGGAAGTGGCATGAAAGGTATCATACCTTGTTAAGATAACAACAGGAAGGAGAAGGGTTGAAAAGATTAAGATGAAGACCTGGGACTTCTTCTACTTCTTCACAAAGAGACGTCTCTGTAGCATTGATAAACCAACGGCTAAACGTGGTCGTCATGGAAACAGACTATTAAATCCACAATCTCCAGCAAAATAAGACGGCCATCTTGATAACTTGAATAAAGATAATATTCAAATGATTGATAATTTTGTTTACCTGTGTATATTCTTGTAAATCTTGTCTCCCCCCCACAAAAAAGAAACCCCAACATAAAACTTAAAACCCCTTTCCCTTTAAATGTATGTTTGTTGAGTATAAGGTGTTGTTGTTGTTGTGGGGTTTAACGCCATTTTTCAGCACAGGAAAGGCTATACATGGCGGCCAGTATTAATGGTGGAGGAAGAAACCGGGAAATCACCGGAAAGAACCACCGACCCACGAGAAGCTACTGGCAAGCTCTCTCACATATCCACATTCGCCGAATCTTAGACTCGAACCCACGCAGATAGAGGTGAGATATAAGGTGGTTATGTGGGTATAGAATGTATCTTTTGTTAGGACTCTATGGTCCTAAACTCAGTAACAGACAATAAAACTTAGCGCATATTTAATTCTCAAGGTTATGAATGAAAATTTAAGAAGATCTTACATTGATTTGAATTAAGTCCAAAATAACTACAAACGTTATATCACAAGTTCAAAAGAAAACTGTTCCGAGTGAACTCCAGACTCCAGTTCTCGAATGTGCTAATTTATCCTTGAATATGCCAACAGGTTTGATGTAGCACATTGTCCAAAACTCATTTGAATGAATTCAAAATAATTCTGCAACAAGAGTTAGTCCAATCATATGAGCTTTTTGTAATTCCAATAAATAATTGATACGAACTTTTACTCTCAAATTAAATCTATAGGTATATGGAGATAGATAATAAACAAGAACAATACTAGAAACCTTCACTTATGAATGAATTATTACTTCAACTCTCTATGTATATACAACTCCACGACAGTGCTATTATTTTAAGTCTCAATACCTAATAAGTGAATTATGTCGCATTATCAACTACCTGACCCATGTCGCAACATAGCATAACTTAAAAG
>JAEAOA010001129.1:325000-327124 GCA_016746295.1 Potamilus streckersoni
TAAATTCTATATCAAGGTTTTAATCCAGCCCAAGTTATTTTCTCTCTCACTCCACATTTCTGCGTAGTTTGTCCGTTATGCATGAGACGGGAGGGGAACATAAATCAGAAAAGATTGTGCTGCAAATTTGTACCATTTTAAATTTATTTGGAAAACGACGGTTATTATTACTTTTTATCGTTTTTTTTCCACTAATGATTAATATGTGAAAATTCATCTTTGATCTAGAATGAACTGCAGACGGTCGCTAGAATGTTTTGTAAATGCCTATTATTGCGCCATGAGCGGGTCACAATTTGATATACCGTACATCATTTTACAAATCTGTGGCTATCTTAAGAAGCCACAAAGAATATTATTAGTGTCAAAACAATTAATTTTTAAAATCAGAATTGTCTTCTATTCTCTATAATTATGACCAAGTACAAAAGGTTTTGTAATTTTAGAGATCATGTAAACGTTGAATGAAGGTTAATTTTATGTTTGTTTGCTTTTTTTTAGCTGTGTGGGGTGTGAGGTTAGAATCATGCCCTACATCTGGCAGTCCTGAGTAGCATTAATAAAAACAAAAATAAAATTTAGAAGGAGAGTTAAAAAGAAAATGAAAATATACAAATCCTGAATTATAAATCTAGATTTATAGCAATAGACGCAATTTCAGCAAAGAATCAAAAGGGACCAATAAATGGCTCATTAATAATTTATTTCTGCGTGCGTGAAATATATTGCAAGGTCAGTCTGTATTTTGCATTTTACATTGTTACAGATTTATTGATTCTGTCATGCGTATTAGTCCGTTATTCATCAATAATCAAAAGAAACTCTGCCGATAGTCAAGTTTTACTATTATATTTATTGTTCTGATACTCTCTCTCTCTCTCTCTCTCTCTCTCTCTCTCTCTCTCTCTCTCTCTCTCTCTCTCTCTCTCTCTCTCATATTATTCGGGTCATCAAACGTACATAAATTGTAGTATGTACTGTGTAGCAAATAAATGTAATACGCAACCAATGCATTTGTTAGGTTTTTATTCTCCTGGGATCGAACTATATTCTCACTAATTTACATCAGATATCGTCTTATCGTAATTCAACAGAACTAAGCTTATATGATCAGTTCGCAACCAGATTCTATTAAAATAAAATTAATGACTTTCTAGCGGTCAGTCGCATTCCTAACTGGAACCATGATATGACTAGATCTCTTAGAAAAGCTATTACATCTCACTGTAAATTCCCAGCTGATTTATATCGGTTAACATAATTACACAAATGAATGAATGGACCTCAAGTTTCTTCATGACTACATAATTTGCTAACTAGCGACTCATCGACATTGAAAAATAAAATCAAATTTTAGTATACATGCTTCATATCTTTTAAGACAGATAAATTAATTTTCACAATCCCTATCAAAGTAGTGCAATAAAGTCCTACAATACATGATTTCCGTTACAGACAAACCACTGAAACCGAGGAATTTTCATGAATGAAATATTGTATGACATCCTTACAGTACATGAATCGAATATCATTCCAGGCAATGAATACACAAATTAACTTCAGAACTCAGTTAAAATTGCAGAAAGAAATCAAAACGAATAAATTGAACAAGTCTTTACAAATTTACATCAGTAAGCATATTGTACGTGACTGAGAGAATACCTTTGTGCCTTTTCGAGACTTGCTTTTAATATGCAGTCTCTCTCTCTCTCTCTCTCTCTCTCTCTCTCTCTCTCTCTCTCTCTCTCTCTCTCTCTCTCTCTCTCTCTCATTTCTGATCTATAAAATTCTTCCCGATACCCGCCCCCCCCCATGTCAATTTAACGAGAAATAGTTGTTGTTTCCTGGAGCTAAATTCTGTGTTTCAACAGCAACTCAGACTAATGTCGCGAGAGAGATTACTTAAAACTTTGAAATACTTCTGAGGATTAAATTTCTCTAATCGTCAAGCTTTCAACATCCCATCGAAGTCAGATTATTTCTCTCTATTGTTATAAATAGCTACTATGGAAAATATAATTTATAACACCTATTTCAAACGATAAAAGATTTCTCCAAAATTTGTCTCTGACTTGTCTGAACTTTATGATTTTCGGCTACAGGTACTTACGCTAACCTTGTTCT